>JAVLVB010000669.1:3178920-3224467 GCA_032876305.1 Orestias chungarensis | reverse complement strand
CTCTGATGGACACAAAGAGCCGAGCTTCCCGCAGATCCAATAACGGCTGTTGGATAATGTGACCCCTGTCGCATTTCAGCGAGGGAGGGAAAAAAAAAACTAAACATGAAGATAACAAGGCTGCCTGGATTTAAAGAAAAAGGACAGGATTTATGTCAGTGGTTTTAAGACTCCTCGTCCAATTTCAACCGAGCAGAAACAAAAGAATAGAAACAACAACTTTTTCTGCTGTCAGCTCCTTTAGATGCTTTTTCAGCTTGATTTCCTGATCCTCGGCGCTCCGCGGCTCTGTAACAATCAATCAGCGCTGCGTTTTGATCTTCCCAGGGTGACATCTGTTCCTTTTGGTGCGTTTCTTCTTTAAATGAAGAGATCAGGGCGACAGATTAGCGCTCTGACAGAGGACAGCCAGACTCGGCAGCGTCGACGTGATAAAATATGAAATGAAGTGCAGAGATCTCATTTTGTTTTCTGAATAAAAGCGGTTAGACAATCCAGTTCAGATTTTTGAAATCGGCTTAAAATATATTGAATAAACCATTTTATATTTAACATAACATTTGTTTTTTATTGGCCAACATCCCGAGCTGAATGATTTGCTTCCTTCGTTTGCACAACTTGGAATAAGAAGACACTTCTTGAACGATTTGGTTCGAGTTTTTCTTTCTTTATTCTCAGCTTTTTTCTATCTTGACGTGATCTTGTGACGATACGGTCGACTCCCACTGCTCAAAAGCTTTAAAATCAATGCAAGAACTGCAACATCTAGTGTTGTCTTCGTAAACATTGTCGATTTAGAGGGTTAAACAGTTCACATAGACGTCTAAAGGTGGAATATTAAACATAAACATAACCTTCCTGGTCCGGGAACTAATCAGTCACTGCCTTGAACTGATGAGGCTTTAAAAATTCATCTGGGGTCGGGGCTTAGGTCGGAAACATATAGCTGGACTTTTCCGATTTCCCTCTGACTTTGGCGAGCTTTCCGGGTTCTTTAAGCAATGAAGCAGATGTTATCAGCTGAGGTGCTGTGTTGGTTTTAAACCAGATGTTGAGGGTCGGCAGCACTAAAGATGTTTTTTTGGGATCCATCTAACTCCTGGGACGGTTCCCCACTGCTCCATGTTTTCTCCAATTGTGAATAATGTGCTTTTCAGGAGACCCAATACATTAGAAATTGCTTTGTAACTCTTTCCAGAATGATGGATATTTCTGGGGGGACGTTTTGCTATTAGACATTTTTTTAGCCTACTTCATGTTGTCACACAGGTACTATTTTAGAGGGACTTACTGTCTCTGGCAAAATTAGGTGTGACTGTTTTTAATGAAATATTAGTTTAGACTCTTTCGCCTTAACAATTTCAAACATTCTGGTTATCGTGTTTATTAAAATTAGTTAGTTAACCGGGAAAGGAAGTATATACCGTCAAGTTCAGTCTCTTTGCTTAGTATACACTTTTTCTTTCTGTCAGATCATCTCCTGTGTTTTGTTCCATTGGTTTGAAAATAGAGCCTGACAGAGGGTCAGGCTCTGTTTTCTGTCTTTCTTCTGTATTTTGAAATTTTTTTGTTTTTTTTGGGTCAGTTTCTCAGACTTTAGGCGTTTTCTTTCACCAGCCTTCCTCTGTATCTTGCTTTTCTTCAGTCAGTCCATCTATTCCTTTCCTATCTGTGCGTCTTCTTTGTCTTTGTGCCTTTCCATCAGTCCGTTTTTGCCTCATCGTCTTTCTTTCCATCAGTCTGTGTTTCCGTCTATTTTTTCTCTTTATCAGTCTTTTATTGTCTTTTCTAAATCAGTCCAATTTTTCTTTGTTTTCATCAAACTGTCAGTCTGTCCTTAAATGTGTTTTCTGTATTCTTTTCCTTACAAGTCTTTCATTTGTCTTTCCAGTCAGTCTTTTGCATTAGTCTGTCTCTTTCCTTCTTCCTTTCCGTCTCTTTGCAGCATTTCTTAGTAGACAAACCTCTGAACCTCCTAAATTTCCCTCTGATCTCCACTGGAAGCATCAATCTGATGATCCTTCAGATCATGGAGACCAACTAACAAGATTATTTGAGGTCAGGTGAATATTGAAAATGATGCAAATGAGCCTTGAATGTTTGTTTTTGAAAGCAGAATCCTTTTGTCTCTAATCAAACATTTTAAACGTAGAGATGGGCGAAACTGAAGCATAACAAAAGGAATAAAAATATCTAAAAGTTTACAGACGCTAAGGAGGAAACAGATGTACTTCTGTCCTGTTAATCCTGTAATTCTATCACTGCTGCTTCTCTACTTTTGGGGTTCTGCTGGGTTTTTATTACTGGGTTTGTTTTTGAAGTCGGAGCCAGCGAAGGTATCCCCCGTATTGATGAAAATAATTGGTGAATGTTGAATTTTAATGAGCGCAGAACAGGAGCAGCTGGATCAGAGTGAACTTCCTCGCAGGCAGCCGACAACACGAATGAAATAAAACAAGAGGATATTCGTCGAGGGCCTGGATTATGGAAATGAAATCCAGATGGAGGGAGCTGCTTTCCGAAGCCCTGAATCACAGCATATTAGCGCTGATTGATTTATACAGTTTGCCGTTAAAGGTGGAGTGGTTCCGCGGCTCGTCCGCTGGAGGAACACGTTGCTTTGAAGGACCAACGGGACGGCGAGCCCGTTAAATTATCAGGCTCCGAATTAGAGCACGCTCAGTCCGCACCGCCGCGGCTACAAAAGGCAATTATGTCATCCGTCGCTTAATGACGGCGTGATGGAGGGGGATCGATGGGAGGCTGCAGAGAGGGGCGCTTGATGAGGTAACTGCCAGATACAGTTGAATACATCAAACAGACCCCAGCTGCACGCCGAGATCCATACCAAACCATCAATACTCCTGCCTCAACCTGGAGGAAGAACGATTCTCACACGAAACAAGTGGGAGAGAGTGTAAGATTAAATCTAATAACTCTGCTGTCCGTCTTCTGTCTGCTGGAGCAAAGAGGAAATACAAAGTTCCTCTCCCTTTTTTCCGTCACTCTATCGATCTGTGTGTTGTCTAAGTTCTTGATCAAAGTGAGGTTGTAGAGGGAAGAAAACAACCTTATTTTAACCCATTTTAATAAAACTGTACCGCATGGCCAACAGCAATAAGCTTTAAAACAAATAGGTTACGTTTGAGCTGAGGATTTATAGTTGTTTGTCTTCTCTGATCTGCTTCCATAACATTTCTACAAGGTCTGCTTTTCTGCTTTGGCTACATGGTTGATTTGGGTTATGAGCCAGTAAAAAAGCCACAAAATAAAGTCTGATTGGTAAAATTCACTATTTGAAATCTTTGTTTATTGCCTAACTTCTGCCACACTATCTTTTTATTGTGTTTAACTATCATTAAAGTCCTCAGTTACACAGCCCTCAGATTTATAGCCATATGCTAGCAATGCTACATAAAATAGCTTTAAAGGAATATAATTTTATTAAGTAATATTTTGCGATTTAGCATTCAGTATGTTACATGCAGTAGTCAGAATATTCAACAGAAGTATATAATAACAGTTGCTTTAGCTTCCTCAGTTTAAAACAGTGGAAAGAAATTGCTTAACAGTGTGAAGCTAGCAAGCTAGCCTCTCATGCTAACAGCTACCTGAGACAAGAGAATATTTCCTTAATCTAAAGCCTTTTTAAAACCTTCTCAGTTTGGTAGACCAGCCAAATAATATTGCTTATTGGAAAGATAGTGGTCTTAAATGTAAATGTTTATTTTCTACGCTACAATGTTCTGTATGCTAACTGCCCAATGCTAACTGCCTATGCTAACACTGTTATCCAACTCAGTCCTCTTATCTTCTAAATAAAAAGGTGTTTTCTTTTGCAACTTTTATAACATGTTTTTTATTAACTTTTTTTCTATTCGTCAAACTAAAAAGATAAATAAACTTTAAAAAATGTCTTAAACCCATTAATGACTTACAGATGACAGGTGTCCTTATACTTATTTAAATACGTTTTAATGCTGCTCAGTTTTGTAATTAAGGTGTTTACTATGTGAGCTCTTGGTAATGTTTAGGTATAATTGCCAGCTTTAGATCAGGAGTTAAACATAGTTTAAATGTACGTCTTACAAGCAAATAAACTGCTAATAATCTCATATCCTGCAGAGTTTAAAGTTTCAGGTTGCATTTATGAATTCACACGTTTAAACTTTTTATCTGTTTGTAACTGCGTTTCAAAAATACGCCGTGTTCTGTACGAATCACACTGGTAATCAAACAAACCCTACAGAACGCTGTCCCAGCTTGTGATTTTAGATTGGGCGGCAGCAGGTATACACCAGAGAAAAACCAAGCTGTGAGCATCCATGAATTTACATCATAAACACTGAACATCCTTGCAGCAAATTTGCCCAAGCTCTCTCAGATTTCCACCATATGGGAAGCAGATTTGTTCTTCATGATCATCCACTTAATGCCATTAAATCACATCTTTCGTTTAACTTTTAAAGGGGTATTTATTTCCATCCACGCTGGAATTAAATACAATGCTGTATTTACATCTTAGCCGTTGGCCACGTCGTATTCAGCCTGGCTTCAGATGCGCAAATTTAATCCAGTGATGCTGTTGGTGCATTAATCCCCAGCCGGGCGAGGCAGATGGCTGCCCTGACGGAGTCCGGCTTCGGCTGGAGGTCTCTTCCTGTTAAAGGGGAACTCTCCTCTCCTCTCCTCTCCTCTCTGTGTATCCTCGGAGGATCATATTACCCCGAAACTGGACTCTGTTAAAACAAACTGAGCTGGACTCAATTTATCTGGGCTCCTGTAAACTGTTTACTTCCTCTTTAAACTAGAGCTGCAAAGCTGTGCAACATAGAGAGTCAGTTTGTTCAGAAACCCAATTATAAACCTTTTTCTTTTCTTTTTTTTAGGTGCAGGTGTGACACATTTCTAAATTATTGAAACATATCATTTAGATTTTAAAAATAATTATATAAATGCTTTACTCCTGAACACTTTCCCTGACTCTGATACTTTCTTTTTCTTCATTAGTTGCAGTTAATGCTGGACCAATATAACAATCCGGGTCACTACCGATATCTGGTAATATTTACCGATACTTATTTTTGATTTATCCATTCAAAATGTTGAAAAAAAATTCTCCAACATCCTTCAGAAATGCACACTAGCAACATAAAAAGAAATATTGGCTGCTAATATCAGCCCGGCTTTTCTTTAAATGCCGATTTTGTTATCTTTAAAAATAACTGACATCGACCAGTACCGATGTCGATGCCGAAATATCGCAAATCTCCAGATTTTTGTTTTTTAAACCGTTAACTTTCTGTTTTTCTCTGTGTTTTCCGGAAGAACCCATATAAAGAAACTAAACTTAAACTTTATATAAAAAATACTCAAAACACCTAAATAAAAAGAACGACAGGAAAAAGACTTTGACATAAAAATTACAGATGAAGAGCGAATAAACGCGTGGAGCGTTCGCTGCATATCGACCAGTTCAAGGACCCAAGAGGGAATTATCTTGGAAATATTAAATAGGTTTATTTTTCTTTTTATCTCACCCAAGATCAACAGCAAAGGTTTAATCTAAACTGTTGCCAAGAACGTGGAAACATTAGAGGCGGATCCTGCGTACAACTTTTGGAAACGTGACAGAAATAACTTATTTTTGGGAGATACTAAACGATCCCCTGCTGAAAATACTTGGTTATAAGATTCATATGACCTGTAAAAAAAACTATAACTACTTAATTTATTAGAAGAATATACAAAAAACAAGGATAGATTTATGTGTACAATATTACTAGTAATTGATAAAAAGTCTATTAGAAAGGAAAAGGGGGAAAAAGCTCCTCTACTCGGGACCATATGATACAAATTATAGAAAGAAATTTAAATGAAGTAAAAAAGAAAATACACTCCCTAAAACTACATAAACCAATGCAATATTAACAGTTTATTCTAAATTATTATAGAAAGTAAAAATACTACAAAAAGTGGGAAAAAACTAATAAAAAGTCTGAAAGAAGTTTAAGAGAATTGTATAAAAAACAGAGGGAATTGAAGCAATTCTTCACATTAAAAGCCCAAATTGAGAAACGTTTATTTTTGAAGCAGCCAGAGGGGAAACCCAGCTTTCTTCTTCTTCAAAAATAAAAAATATGCAGCAGCTGAAACATAATCCTATTGCAATGCAAATGTTCCAGAGTGATGCGAGAAAACGCTGCAGGTCACCGTTAAACCGCGCCCCACTGATGTGCAGAGACTACTTAATAAAGCGCGCATTAAAACAACATAACCTCCGACAGCAGCTCGGCTCCTCTGTAAACACGAGCCGAGCTGCAGAGGTGCGTGTCTGCTGCCGTAATATACCCCGACCAGAAGCTGCTGCGAGTGTAAACAAGCGCCGAAAATCTCAAAGATCAAAAATTTAATACCCTATCTGTGTTTGTTGGTGGAGTTACGGCGGCAGAGATCCACCGCCCTGTGTTCATGTACTGTGGAGTCGTTGCTGGAAAATGGGAACTTATTTGCTCTATTAGGGTCTCCCGAGTCACGTCTTGGTTTGATGAGCTGAGACTGTAAATAAAGATGTACATAAAAATGAGTCTGTTCTGAGGAACATGCAGCCGACGATGGTGGTTTCTGTGTTTTAATCTTGTTGCTGTCTGCAGACGGCCTCGGAGGAGGAAGAAGAAGCACTTCCGTCAATTAGGGTAAAGAACGCCGTACAGAAACGGCTGAGGGGACTTTCAGCTGTTGGATATTTGAGCCTCTTTAGCCTAAATGGCGTCCTATCTAGAGAATGCTTATTTATACCTAAAAAAACAAAATAGGAAGACCACAAGAAACAACTGGTGTGGAGTGATTCAACCTGCCAACCCGAAGCAACGTTTCATCAGATGATGACGTCAAGAATAGGTTCGCTAAAGCAGAACTGAATCAGCAAAGATGTTTCAAGACAATAAATCTGAAATTTTTCTGTAACATTATCTACAGAAAACGTGAAGACAAAGCTGCTCTTGTTTGATGGAACAAAAATGAAACTTCTTGTCGGCTTGCATGTCAGATCTAGTCACCATTAAAGTGGGAAATGGCAGTTGCAGTATCATGCTGTGGGGATGCTTTACTTGATAGTTGATTGTTGTGAAAACACAGCCATATCTACCTTGAAAGCAGCTTAGATGAACCTGTATTAATGTGTTGACCTAGTCAAAGTTCACCGCTTAACACAAGACAGAATCTATGCCCATTAATCTTCCACGGTCTCATTCTTAGAAAGAATAAAAAATCCAAAATTAGAGCCTTAAAATTACTTAAATTCCTTTTTAAAAGGTAAACTGGCCCTAAATACACAGATTGAGTATTTAAGATAAAGGGTTTGAATTGTGGACAGACGTTTGTGCGTCAAGGCGGTTGAGGCTACTGCTAGCTAACCTTGCTAGCTAGCTGTTTTTTTATTTACAGATCCAGTTTTTCATATAGCAATTGAACAGAAAGCCCTTTTATCAGTTTATGTTACTTTAATGCAATGTTGGCAATGCTAAGTACAAAGTTAACACTGAAAATCTAATCAAAAATATATATTTCCGCTAATGTTAAAATGGTATAGCAACATGGTTGCAGCAGAAGCTAAAGCTAAATGGAATCACGTTGATAACCAACATGTGTGATGATGCACAAAATAACTCATTCTTGTGATTATTTTTGTATGTGTTTCTTTAATTAAAACTTGTAGTTCTCTGTTGTTATTTTTTATTTTTTTAAATCGTATTTGTCTGATAGATCCCAGTTTGTTCATCTAAATGACAAATCTTCTCCGCATTGTAAGGTTACTTGTGAAGTACCACAGGGTTCTGTACTTGGCCCAATTCTATTTACTACATACATGCTCCCTATTGGTAAAATCCTCAGACAGCATGGTGTTAATTTCCACTGTTATGCTGATGATACACAGCTGTATTTATGTATAAATCCTGATGAATCCAGTCAGTTTGGTAGATTACAGGTATGTCTAGATGACATAAAAATGTGGATGACTTTAAACTTTCTGCTCTTGAACTCTGAAAAGACAGAATTTGTTATCTTTGGACCAGAACCTCTAAAAAATAAATTGCTTAGTCAGCCACTTAACCTGGATAGCATCAAATTGGCATCTGGTAACGATGTAAAGAACCTTGGTGTTATTTTTGATCAGGAAATGTCTTTCAAGTCCCATATAAAACAGGTCTGTAAGATTTCTTTCTTTCACCTCAGGAAAGCAAAAATTAGAAATATTCTCTCTGGGACAGATACTGGAAAACTAGTCCATGCATTTGTTACTTCAAGGCTGGACTATTGAAACTCTTTATTAGCACGAAGTTCACAAAATGCTGTTGAAAGTCTTCAGTTGGTCCAAAATGCTGCAGCAAGAGTTCTGATGAAACTTAAAAAGAGAGATCATATCTCCCCAATTTTAGCTTCACTTCATTGGCTCCCTGTCAAACTTAGAACAGATTTTAAGATTCTTCTTTTGACATATAAAGCCCTCACTAATAAAGCTCCATCGTATATCAAAGATCTGATTACTCCTTATGTCCCTAACAGAGCACTTCGCTCTCAGACCGCAGGTTTACTGGTGGTTCCTAGAATCTCTAAGAGCAGAATGGGAGGCACATCTTTCAGTTATCAGGCTCCTCTCCTGTGGAACCAGCTTCCAGCTTTAGTCCGTGAGGCAGACACCCTGTCTAGTTTCAAATCTAGGCTTAAAACCTTCCTGTTTGATAAAGTTTACAGTTAGGAAGAGGTAGAGAAGACAGCCTAATCCTGTTGGCGAGGAACTCAGTCTTGACAGACCGTTCTCCTTTGCTCTACCTTCTTCATGTCTCACTCTACAGGGTTAAGTTATTTGAGTTTTTCTATAGTTATGCTGCTATAGGCTTAGACAGCTGGAGGACAATCTGACCACTTCTCTCTCTGCTTCTTTCTTCCTTTGTCCAATCTACTTAGTTACCGTTATTTCAACCTTGTTAACCTTTTGTTTTCTCTTAGTGTTCTTCTCTCCATAGTAACCACACCTGGTCAGGTGTTCTGTTAGCTGAAACAGCTTCTTGGATGAGACCATGGGCTGAGATGCTTCCAGTGACGTTCTACAACTGCTGCTATAAACTCTATTATTTCAGTATCCTGTGCTTCTAATTTAGTTTTCTGTCTCTTCAGACGTCCAGTCGGTCATGGCAGATGGCTGCTTGTACTGAGCCTGGTTCTGCTGGAGGTTTCTTCCTGTTAAAGTGGAGTTTTTCTCTCCACTGTCGCTACATGCATTCTCAGTATGAGGGATTGCTGTAAAGTCAACGACAACACAAGCCATTGTTTCTGTCTGCTGATTCCAGAGGAGTGAATGCTGCAAGTCAATGACTCCATGAATCTGCTGGGGTTCCTTAGATTGGAAACTTTTTCAAATTGATTTGTTTATGATGTATCTTTGATTTTAATAGATTTTCTGTGAAGTGCCTTGAGACGACATCTGTTGTAAATTGGTGCTAAATAAATAAAATGATTCTTGAATCTTGATTCTTGATAAGAATGGCCCATATGATAGGATTATGTTCAAAATTTGTCAAAATAAAACATAGTATAGTATAACGTTAAAAAATGAGTCAAAATGAAACAATATATAGTATGTCAAAAATGAGCTCAAATGACACATAGTATAGTATAATGTTCAAATTGGGTCAAAATGATACGTGATACTATGACGTTAAAAATCTGTGAAAATGACGCATAGTATAGTATAATGTAAGAAATTAACTTAAATGACACATTTATAGTATGATGTTAAAAACGGGCAAAATGACATAATATAGTATAAGCTCAATTGACACAGTATAGGATGACGTTAAAAATGGGTAAAAATGACACAAGTATAGTATGACGTTACAAAAGGGTAAAAATGACACAGTATAGTATGACGGTCAAAATGACACATAGTATAGTATGACGTTAAAAAAGGGTCAAAATGACACATAGTATAGTATGATGTTCAAAATGGGTGAAAATGACACATAGTATAGTATGACGTTCAAAATTGGGTCAAAATGACATAGTATAGTATGATGTTCAAAATGGGTGAAAATGATATGTGATACTATGACATTCAAAATCGGTCAAAATGACACATAATATAGTATAATGTTAAAAATAGGTAAATATGACACATAGTATAGTATGACGTTTAAAATTTGTAAAAATTACACATAGTATATAGTATGACGTTAAAAATGGGTAAAAATGACACAAGTATAGTATGACGGTCAAAATGACACATAGTATAGTATGACGTTAAAAAAGGGTCAAAATGACACATAGTATAGTATGATGTTCAAAATGGGTGAAAATGACACATAGTATAGTATGACGTTCAAAATTGGGTCAAAATGACATAGTATAGTATGATGTTCAAAATGGGTGAAAATGATATGTGATACTATGACGTTCAAAATCGGTCAAAATGACACATAATATAGTATAATGTTAAAAATAGGTAAATATGACACATAGTATAGTATGACGTTTAAAATTTGTAAAAATTACACATAGTATAGTATGACGTTTAAAATTTGTAAAAATTACACATAGTATATAGTATAATGTTAAAAATAGGTAAAAATGACACATAGTATAGTAAGACGTTAAAAAAGGGTAAAAATGACACATAGTATAGTATGACGTTAAAAAAGGGTAAAAATGACACATAGTATAGTATGACGTTTAAAATTTGTAAAAATGACATATAGTATAGTATGACGTTAAAAAAGGGTAAAAATAACAGAGTATAGTATGACGTTTAAAATTTGTAAAAATTACACATAGTATAGTATGACATTTAAAATTTGTAAAAATTACACATAGTATAGTATGACGTTCAAAATCGGTCAAAATGACAGTGTAGTATGACATAAAAAATTGGGTGAAAATGACAGATAGTATAGTATGATGTTCAAAAGGGGTGAAAATGACACATAGTATAGTATGACGTTAAAAAAGGGTAAAAATGACAGAGTATAGTATGACGTTTAAAATTTGTAAAAATTACACATAGTATAGTATGACGTTCAAAATCGGTCAAAATGACAGTGTAGTATGACATAAAAAATTGGGTGAAAATGACACATAGTATAGTATGACGTTAAATGGGTGAAAATGACACATAGTATAGTATGACGTTAAAAATTGGTAAAAATGACACATAGTATAGTATGACGTTAAAAATGGGTAAAAATGACACATAGTATAGTATGACGTTAAAATTGGGTGAAAATGACACATAGTATAGTATGACGTTAAAAATGGGTAAAAATGACACATAGTATAGTATGACGTTAAAAATGGGTAAAAATGACACATAGTATAGTATGACGTTAAAAATGGGTAAAAATGACACATAGTATAGTATGACGTTAAAAATGGGTAAAAATGACATAGTATAGTATGACGTTAAAAATGGGTAAAAATTACACATAGTATAGTATGACGTTAAAAATGGGTAAAAATGACACAGTATAGTATGACGTTAAAAATGGGTGAAAATGACACATAGTATAGTATGACGTTAAAAATGGGTAAAAATGACACATAGTATAGTATGACGTTAAAAATGGGTAAAAATGACACATAGTATAGTATGACGTTAAAAATGGGTAAAAAGGACACATAGTATAGTATGACGTTTAATACCTAATTTTTCATTAGTTAGTTAAAGGAAATGGATCAGCTGCGTAAACCGCCCTCGCCCACTTCAAAATAAGAGCGTGAACACAAACTCCTAACTACAAACTCCTAAAGAGTTTATGACCTGAACTTCAACTTAGATGTCGAATTTTATTCAACTTAAAACTCACAAAACAGCCAAGTTTAAATTAGTGCTTTGGAGTTTAAACAGATAAATTACATTTGGGGAAAGTTAAGGGAACTAAATGTTTTAATAGTTAGCAAAATTGCTAAAGAGATAAGAGAAAGATCAGCTCATTAGGAAAAACATGTTTCTTTTTGGGACGCTTGATTGTAACACAGCAATCATCCGCCATATTTGTAGTTTTCTTTTCTTAAATTGAATTTAAAGCGTGATTAAAATTAGTGTTTCACAAAGAAGAATAACAAGAAAATGGTAGAGTTGTTACCTTTTGCAAATAAAGCTAGAATTGTGACAGAATTTAGTTCACCAAAGCATTGAATGCAAAAAAAAAAGCATGCCACATTTTTTAAGAATGTTACTACATTGGATTAAACTTTGTGTTTTTAGCCGCTGACCTTTCTCAGCACGATGACCCCTTCCTGCGTGCTCCTGTTGGCGAAGATGTCGAACATCCCTGGCCCGTCGCTGCCGATGATCCTGTAGTCCATCTCCGCGTTCTGGCCGATGTCGGCGTCCATGGCGCGGAGGACGCCCACCGTGGATCCCAGCTCGTTGGTCTCGGGAACTCTGAACTCGTACAAGGCTGCGGAAAAGAAAACAGGATCAGGTGCGAGGTCGCGTAGCATTTTCAGTCAAAATAAAGGGAGAAACCGAGGCGTTTTGTGCAGCCGCGACCACAGAGGTCACATCTTTTCATGCTGTGAAGCCAGAACGGATACAAACCCTCTGAATTGCCAAGCCAAAGGAAAAAATATTAAGCTTATCCAAAAAAGGAGCAATTGACCAGAGAAAATGTCTTCTCTGACCTTGTTAATGTGAAAAGAAGCAGTGTAAGTGGGTGAGTCAGAGAGTTCAGGTCAGGGAGAAGGTGAGTGAACGTGTGAATAGATGAGCCGTAAAACATCTTTAGCGTCACAACTGACTCACAACAAGCCTCATCGACTCTCCGGGTTCAAGATGCATCATAAATCCGAGGCCAATTTGTTCTTTTTTTTTAATTTTTGGTTGTTCTTCTTTCTTTTTAATTTGCCAAATGATTTCCTGGTTGGAGGCGAGGGGGTAGATTGATGGCTGCATCTTGTATGCTTAAATGAAATCGGCAGCAGAGCGAGCCTGTGATGTACGCGCTCGCAGCCTGCGGAGACAAACAGCGCAGACACACTAATAAAACATGCTGACAGTGTTTTGGCAACGCTTGACTCGGCAGGTCTGTGTGACACTTAACTCCAAACACATTCACTGAAAGCGGGGAAGCTCTGCAAGGAGGTTTCCCCGAGGCTAACAGGTATTTAGCATCAGGAGGAGAAGAAGAGGCATCACTCCGGCAGACAACAATGATATCGCTTCCTGACACCCTTCCTCCTTTGGGTGTCCCATTACAATCTCCCCTTCTCTTCATGCTCTCGTTTTTTATTTATTTTTTATTTGTATGCCTGTCTCTCGCTCCCTCTTTCCCGCGGCATGGCGATGACAGGATCTGCCACCAGGACTCTTCCACAAACATCTTGGAAAATCAGCTCCTCCGGACTCGGAATCACAAAGTCCTGCAGTCGGTTTCTCAACTATCAATAGAAACTGTCGTAAACGATTCACTGGATCAGGTCAGGCCTATAACATGACAACGCCTGGATGGATGAATGGAGGAACACATGAAGAAATATGGAAGCCAGAGCACCCAGAAAGAAACCATGCATGTACTTGGAGAGCATAAAAAATCGATGCAGAAAGACCTAAGACCTTCAGGCTGCAATCATATGTGCGACTCATGGCACTGCTGGAGAGTGATGGATACATGAATGACCTGTTGGATGGATGATGGATGGATGGATGGTTGGATGGATGGATGGTTGGTGGATGGATGATGGATGGATGGTTGGTGGAGGGATGCATGATGGACGGATGGATGGTTGGATGGATGGTTGGATGGATGATGGATGGATGGATGAATGGATGGATGGGTTGATGGATGGATGGGTTGATGATAGATGGATGGCTGGTTGGATGGATGGATGTATGGATAAATTGAACATGGATGGATGGATGAAAGGATGGATGAATGGATGGATGGATGGATGGATGGTTTGTTCGTTGGATGAAGGGATTATTTGTTGGATGGATGGACGGATGGATGGTTGGATGGATGATGGATGGATGGTTGGATGGATGGATGATGGATGGATGTAAGGATAAATCGAACATGGATGGATGGATGAAAGGATGGATGGTTGGATGGATGGATGGATGGTTGGTTGGTTGGATGGATGGATGATGGATGGATGGTTGCATGGATGATGGATGGACGGATGGATGAAAGGATTATTTGTTGTATGTATGGATGGATGTATGGTAAGATGGATGGATGGATGGATGGTTGGATGGACGGTTGGATGTATGGATGGTTGGATGTATGATGGATGGATGGCTGGTTGGATGGATGGATGTATGGATAAATTGAACATGGATGGATTGATGAAAGGATGGATGAATGGACGGATGGATGGATGGTTTTTTCGTTGGATGAAGGGATTATTTGTTGGATGGATGGATGGTTGGATGGATGATGGATGGATGGTTGGATGGATGGAGGATGGATGGAAGTATGGATAAATTGAACATGGATGGATGGATGAAAGGATGGATGGTTGGATGGATGGATGAATGGATGGTTGGTTGGTTGGATGGATGGATGATGGATGGATGGTTGCATGGATGATGGATGGACGGATGGATGAAAGGATTGTTTGTTTTATGTATGGATGGATGTATGGTTGGATGGATGGATGGAGGGTTGGATGGATGGATGGATGGTTGAATGGATGGATGGATGATGGATGGATGGTTGGATGGATGGATGGTTGGATGGATGGATGTATGGATAAATTGAACATGGATGGATGGATGAAAGGATGGATGAATGGACGGATGGATGGATGGTTTGTTCGTTGGATGAAGGGATTATTTGTTGGATAGATGGATGGACAAAAGGATGGATGGATGGACGGATGGATGGTTGGATGGATGATGGATGGATGGATGGATGATGGATGGAAGTATGGATAAATTGAACATGGATGGATGGATGAAAGGATGGATGGTTGGATGGATGGATGGATGGTTGGTTGGATGGACGGATGGATGAAAGGATTGTTTGTTGTATGTATCGATGGATGGATGGTTGGATGGACGGATGGTTGGATGGATGGATGGTTGGATGGATGGATGGATGGTTGAATGGATGGATGGATGATGGATGGATGGATGGTTGGATGGATGGATGGATGGATAAATTGAACATGAATGGATGGATGAAAGGATGGATGAATGGACGGATGGATGGATGGTTTGTTCATTGGATGAAGGGATTATTTGTTGGATGGATGGATGGATGGATGGTTTGTTCATTGGATGAAGGGATTATTTGTTGGATGGATGGACAAAAGGATGGATGATGGATGGATGGATGGATGGATGGATGGTTGGATGGATGATGGATGGATGATGGATGGATGGATGTATGGATAAATTGAACATGGATAGATGGATGGATGAAAGGATGGATGAATTGTTTGTTTGTTGGATGAAGGGATTATTTGTTGGATGGATGGATGGATGAAAGGATGGATGAATTGTTTGTTCGTTGGATGAAGGGATTATTTGTTGGATGGATGGATGGATGGATGGTTTGTTCATTGGATGAAGGGATTATTTGTTGGATGGATGGACAAAAGGATGGATGATGGATGGATGGATGGATGGATGGTTGGATGGATGATGGATGGATGATGGATGGATGTATGGATAAATTGAACATGGATGGATGGATGGATGAAAGGATGGGTGATGGATGGATGGATGGTTGGATGGATGATGGATGGATGGATTTATGGATAAATTGAACATGGATGGATGTTTGGATGAAAGGATGGATGAGTTGTTTGTTCGTTGGATGAAGGGATTATTTGTTGGATGGATGGATGGATGGATGAAAGGATGGATGAATGGAGGGATGGGATCTCTGCAGCCGTGCGATCGGCTGCATGCATGCATGGAGGGGGGGTCAGTTAGGAGGACGGTAATCTCTCAATCCTAAATGGACAGATGCAACGGAGGGCAAGTCCAGCGAAAGCCCACATGTAGATTAAGGCTGTAGCGGGAGCGCGGTCTGATCACTACACTGAGAACGGCGGGCTGAGGAAGTAACCGGACGCAGAGGAAACACTTTATAGTGGGAGAGAGACAACGAGAGAGGAAGAGGAGGGGAGATAAAGCCCAGGGAGTGCACTCTCTTTATTTAATAGGGATTACAGACTTGATCTGATGCACTTTGAGGGACCCTTCGCTCTGTCGTATGGCTCTATATATAATTATTCTGTGCCTTTAAGAGGTCCGCCGCAGTCAACCCCGAGCTCCCAGCAATAATCCAGATTCACTTTGAAACCGACACCAGATGGAAGCTGCCGGCCTGGCGGCGGCTCCCAGTAGTGACCGGTAACTCTGCAGGCAGCGTGTGTGTGTCCAGAAGGACGGCACTCACTCTTGGTGAAGCGCGGCGGGTTGTCGTTGACGTCCGACAGGGCAATGTTGACCGTGGTGGTCCCGGAGAGCCCGCCCATCTGTCCCGCCATGTCTTTGGCCTGGATCACCACCTGGTAGTTCTCCTTCACTTCTCGGTCCATGCCGGGCAGCGCCGTCTTGATCAGGCCTGAGCAGGACCAAACAAAAACAAAAGAATTAATCCCAAAAATGAAACACAGGCGGCAACAATCGCGTTTACCAAACTGGAACAGCAAGGCTCCAGTTGTTTACGAGGTTATTAGCAGCTCATTAGTCCACTTCCCTGAAACTGAAAGCAGCCGCTCTTCATTAGAGCGTTGTCACTTTGACAGCTTTGCACCCGACTGTTGGTTAGACGACGACATGGAAACAATTTCCATCTAATTTTCCTATGAAAATCTGTATGAATACACAAATAAGCCTTTATAATGCGGGATATAAGCTACTGTAGTCTGTGGATTATGTTCACAAGTCACAATACGAAACGCTACTAGCAGGACGCTAACTTACTAGTTACTTCTGCTAGCTACGCTAATGCTAAAGCGCTAACATTCTGCCATACAGTGTTAATTGCACTGCTTCCATTCGTCCGTCTTCCGAATTTTGATCGAACTGTTAAAAAGTTGCAAATAATACAACCCTAAAAAAGTTCAACCAGGCTACATGAATGTAATTTCTGCTATCGCTGTAAAAAAGCAAGAAATAGTGGGATAAGTTCGCTACATCACATCTTATTCAGAAAATTTGTTTCCGTCTCCTTCTCAGAGCTTTAACTTTTTTATCTGGAAAACAAAAAAAAATGCTTTTAGCGAATGTAAAAGCTTTTTGTTTGCAAAACTAAAGAAGCTACTTTAAGTTTTCCTGCTTCCATTGATGTTTGTCTAATTGCAGAACCTCAAAATGCGAATTTTAAAGCAAACTTTTAAAAACGTTGCAAAAACGAAAAAGTAGGTTAGCCTTCTTGGGTTTGGATCAATAATGTAGCTAAAACAGGTCCGCTAAATCATTCGCTCTTTAACGCTTTAAAAAATTTTTTTTTAAATACACCAAAGTGAGCTTTAAAATTTGTAAAACAGTTTTCAGTTTCGCTGTTTTTGCCAAACTTTTCTAATTCGATGTACAAAAAAGCTAATTTTGAGCTAAAGTCAATGTAGCTTCTCTACATCTACTGTTTTGGATGATTCAGTTATGCAACAACAAGCGTCAACCGCTGACGTTACGCGTGGCTGTAAAGAGCAAGAAATGGTAGAATAAGTTCGCTACATTACAACTTATTCTAAAAATTTGTTTCCATCTACTTTTTTAGTGCTCTAAGCGATGTTAAAGCTTTTTTTTTTTTTGCAAAGTTAAAGTTAGTTTAAGTTTCCCAGTTTCCATTGACTTTTGTCTAATACAAAAAATGTGAATTTTGAGCGAACTTTTAAAACGTTGCAAAAATTAAAATGTGAGTTCTTAACATCTACTTGTTCGGATGAATTATTCCGTCTATGCGAAACGTTACTTTTCAATTACTGACGTTATGTATGGCTGTAATAAACAGTAGTTAGCATAAGTTTGCTAAAACTTCTTCTGAAATTTGTTTTCCTTCTCCCTTTTTAGGTCTTTAACTTTTTTTTACGAAAAAACCTCAAAACCACGTTAAGTGAGCTTAGAAATTTGTAAAATAATATTGAATTTCGTCATTTTTGTCAACCTTTTCTAATGCAATTTTCGTAAAAAAGTAATTTTGAGCAAACTTTTAAGATGTTGCAAAAACAAAAAAAAGCGACTTTAGCTTCTCTACATCTACTTTTTTAAGTTTTCTACACCAGAAGTTCAACTTTATTCAATTTCAATGTTTGTAAAAAAACAGGAAGGTAAATTAATTTGATATTTGCACCGTTTTGGCACGAAACACCTTTGGTTTGGCGTCGGGGACGGCGCCAAACGGCACGTTGAAAAGCTGCTTCCATCAGACCTCGAGTCTGGAAAACGCAGCTGGTGGGAGTTTGGACTCAAACAAATTTCACCTTGAATAAAGCGAAAACGTTCAGCTTGAGGAAGAGTCGAGTTTAAAGGGGGAAAGTGGAGGAGGGCTTAGACGTTCCAAACAATAAAACTTCCCATTCTTCCCTTCTAACAATGCGCTCTTCATCCGGCGCTTAGCGATCGTTGAGGTTGTGCTTGCAGCTCGTTCCCTCGCTTCCACCTTTGTTATTCCTTAATGACTACAATACCCAGAGAGGATGACGAGTGGGAGACAAATCCTGCTTATAACGCGATGTCCAGGCATGTCTTTGTGTACGAGGGGATGTCAGCTTACATACCACATGTGGGATAAACCATATTACTGTTAATCCCCTCACTAATCTGCAAATGGCTTTTTTCTTTCCCCTCTCCGACTCTTTTGTTTAGACGTGAGCGGGACGTGCGCCCAAGCGCGCGGTAATGATTAAAAGTAGATGTTTAGGACGGCTGACTCGGAGCAAATCCCGATTTCCATCCCCGCGCCGCCCAGATGAGGCGGTTCCACAACGTTCTCTTATTGTTCTGGGTCGTTCTAGCTCAGGTTGCTTATGTTTCCCCAAAATCAATTAAGAGAAAGATATTTTGTATATATATATATATATATATATATATATATATATATATATATATATATATATATATATATATATATACATATATATACATAACCCAGTGCTGTTATCGGTGAATATCAGCACTCATGTAAAGTCTCTCGTCCAATCAGATTACTCGGTCGGACCTAACTGTTGTATAAACATACATATAACGACCAAAAAAAAGAGAAAACTGTTAAAAGTGGATAAAACGATCAACCACTGACCCGTTTCCGGATCCACAGAGAAGTACGGCTGGCCCTCCAGGATGCTGTACACCACCTTGGCGCTGTTCCCGTACGTGCCGTCGTCTGCGTCCGTGGCCGTCACCTGAATCACAGAGGTGCCTGCGGCGAGAAAACAGAGCCACAACAATGATTCACGTCCCCCCCTGGGCGCTCCTGAAGAACGAGCCTCTGGATAATTGGTCGGGCCGACGCGAATGGTCTTCCTCTGAATGTGACGGATTGTTGCTGTCTCTTTATGTTACCCGAGGCAATCTTTATCCCAACACCCCTTATAACCCCAGATATGACTGATCTCCACATGTAATCGATACGCACTAATGTCGACATATCTCCGCCTCCAAGCCACAACCAGCCCAGAAGGCCTGATAAGCAAATACAGAGCCTGGAAAACTATACAGCTTCTTTACATTAAAGTACATTCTAATACATACATTCAGGATTTTCTTCTGTGGCATCACAAAATAAATCCAGGCCCCATTTCCAGATTTTTTGTAATTAAGATTATTAAAGCCATTCAATATTATTTAGGGATGCACCGATATAACTATTTTGGCCGATAGCGATATCCGATATAGCAATTGCTGTTATAGCAGATACCCAATCCTTAATATAATGTATATTTCCAGTTTTACTAGTCAGACTACGTTGTGTCTGTGAAATAAATACAATCAAAAAACATCTGATGCTAATAAAATGTTAAATAATGCTTTGATTGAAAACGCTAACATAAACCAATACTGGTAAAATGTTTACATGTAATAAGATGGTTAACATTGACTTTGATGGTTATCTCATTTTTAAAAACGGCTAAAGTTGACGATATGGAGATGTAATAAAATGGCCAATATTGACTGATAAAGATATTTTTTTGAAATTGCTAAAATTGACCAATATTCTACCTTGTAAAACGGCTAACATAGACCGATTTTCCTATAAACTGGCTAAAATTGACTGATTAAGATATATATAAAAAAAAAAGATTAATATTGAAGAATTTAACTATTTTAAAAAAACAGCTAAAATTTACAATATAGAAATGTTAATAGTGCAATGGTGTAAAACGGCTAACACTAACCGATACTGGTATGTTTTAAAATGGCTACCAACACTGATACGTTAAAAAACAGCTAATGTTGACGATGCAGAGATAAGACATCCAATATTGACGGTTAAAGATATTTTCAAAAATACAGTAATATTAACCGATGCTCGTACGGTCTAAACTGGTATACTGGTACGGGTAACATTGGCTAAAAGATACTTAAAATGGATTAGATGCTTCATCGTCAATCTTTTATATGTGACAGTAATGAGCTACCTAAGGCTGTGATCTATCAGTGGAACAGTAGAAGAAGAAATTAGCCAATTGTTGGCCTTGTTTTGCTAGAGCATGGCTCATGCTAATTCTCAGGCAGCATAAACACATTTGCCCTCAGCAAGATGGCGGAGCGCGGAAAAAATACTTAAAGACTAAAAGTGAAGATTTGAGATGAAAACATGTCGGAGTTGAAGCAGGAGAGGAAAGGCCAGTGCAGTAAAATAAGCTAATAAGAAAATAAACGCGCTAAATACTGTTAATGAATTAGGTTAATATTAATTTAGAGCTGCAGGTGTGCGAGCAGCTTTGTTACTTTTTTTCTGTACCTATTTCGTCATTTTGTGTTTCTTCTGGAGAAACAAGCAACAATAAAGGAACACATGTGGATAAGACGCTCACCCCCAGCAATGTCTACCACTTACTAACTCTGTTCTAAACATGCTGGTAGAGACACAAGTTCAGATTATTAGGAACAATAATGTCCAACTAAGTCAGAACATTCAAAATAAAGATAAAGTTAAATGAATTTAAATGTGTAAGCACAGCATTATAACCATTTAGATTTTTCTTAATATTCTGAACTGTATATAATTTTACCTCATTTTTGTATTTGATGTCTAAAAATGAACAAATATTTTACACTGTTGAGGTCATTTAAACGAAGTCTTTTCGTTTTTCTTAATGAAAATCCGTTTCTATAAGGGAAAGTAAACGCTAAATAATTTAATAATAAAAAGCGATTAAACGATTAAATATCAAAACAATTGACAAATTAATCAATTCTGAAAATAATTGTTAGTTGCAGCCCTAGATGATAGTAAAATAAAAAGGTAAGGTATTATGGAATAGCTCGCTCTACCACACGTTTGTCTACAACACAAATACGTTATGCAGAGGTTTGGCTTCGTTTGAAAGCTGATTATTAATTTGCAGACGGGTGTGAACATTTACGCCTGTTACTCCAGTTTCTCTTCCAGAACGAACAAAAAAAGGAAAGTCGCTAGCCAAGCTCTACGTTCCCCAAACGGCGCCTCGTGGGCCAAGTGTTGCCTCATTACATGCGGAGGGAAATTAATTGAGTAGAAATATTTAATGGCAAAGTGCTATAAATACAGACAATAGAAGAAGAGAACGACCTGATGGAGGTTTGCTAATTCGATGTCAGCGAAAGGAGAGTTTAAAAACAGAACCATCAGCTCGGCTGTCTGATCCGATACTTGACGAAGTTCAGCGAACCCTGATCATTAATACCTCCGACAATAGAATTACACTCAAATTTATATAATTTTACATTTTCCCCGTCACAGCTCCACATTAGTCGCCTGTAAATCTGCCCCTGACAGCAAAGTCGGGAGCGATCACGTTCCTTCTTCTTCCTCCTCTCCTCCTTTTCTCTGCAATCGCTCAGAGTCGGCGGCGTCGGAGCTGCGAGGTTGTAAATAAAGGCGAGTGTCACTCTTTAAAGGAGCAGCGTCTCGGTCGGCGCAGTCACTCGTGAACACATGCTCCGCCATGCGCTGACATCACACCTCGCCTGTTGCCATGGGCACCCGTGCTGGCCTCAGATAAGCGCCGGGGCCCGCTCCCTCAGCCGCGCTCGCCGAACCGAGTGACAATCGTGTCACATGTCTGACCGCGGTGGCTAGCATCAGGACGGACGACAGCTCTCCTTATGTTTTCATGCTAGTATTGATTAGAAGTATTTTTTTTGTTGGTGCTTTCATTTTTAGACGGAGAGCTGGAGCCAGAATTAAACTTTCATTTGGGGGCGATACAAACGGCGCAACTTCAGGAGCCGCAGGATTAAAATCCACACTTACTCGCCGCAGTGACACGGCTGACAGTGCTGCTAATGAAATTCAATTAAATTCTGCCTTAATAGACGACAATACTGTGTTTAAAAGATTATCTGCGGCAGCGTCTGTTTGGTGTGGCTCCTCTCGTCTCTCGTTTTAATTAGTCGTGGTCCCTTGTTGGGTTTTCTGTCATCACGGCGATTGATCAAATCCCACTGATCCCCTGTTTTATAATGTCTCCGACCGGTCTGAGTTAATGCGCCCCCCCAACCTTCACCTGTGCGAGTGTGATCGGTTCACGTTCGTACAAGATGACAGTCGCAGCCAATTGCTTCTCTAGAGAGAAACGGGTTCTGTTTTTCTGCTTCGTAACTGTAATAAATCGCTAAAACCTTGTAAATATCGGCTTCTGGACCGTTCATTTATCTTCTGTACCCTTTTCGGACAATAGAAAAACAAATGGGTCTGTTGAAGGAAGCTGGAGTACCCAGAAAAAGCTGTTGCCCATGCAGGGACAATGTGAATAAAATCCCTAACCCACGATTGGAACCGATGGACCTTTTTACTGCATTCACTGCTATCAGGAGTTCAACAAATGAGTAGGGATGCACCGATCCAAAGATTTGGGCTGATACGCGATATTTTCCATTATTACATATTTACATGCATATTATACATTATTTATACACTGAAAAAACAAAACATGGCAGTTTTGCACCCCATGATCCTGGCATCACTTTCAGTGTCACATGACCAAGCAAAGACCACATGACCAACTGCCTCCACAAACAGAAACTGCAAAGAGAATGAAAAATTATCGGCCCAGTTTTACTTACTGGACCAAAAGTTGATGATACGTTCAGATGCAGGGGCATTATAGATCAATATTGATATATTAAAGTAAACTTGCATGGAATCTGTTTGTTGTTGTAGAGATTATGTTAAAATATGTTTTTTTGCTAAAAACGTTTTTTATTTTTACTATTTAAAAAAATAAAATAAAAAAACTCAGGATCTAGAATTTTATAGGCTTTTTCATAAATATGTATATATTTGTATTGGGCTGCCAAATACAACTGGATCAATATTACCGATATTTTTCTTTAAGTCTCGGTTCTGTTGGTGTTGGTTATTTGATCTTTACTTTTGGATGTTTATCTGAAGCAGACAAACTTTGTGGGCGATGTTTTTTGTTTTAAGAGTAAAAATGTTGATTATCTGGAATAATAGCAATATTATCAAATGTTGATATTGGCCCAAATTTTTTTGTTATCGGTGCATTCTAACATAAAAAAATCCGGAATTTTGTAATTTTCCTCCAGTAAAAATCTTTCCTGCAAAGAATCTGACTGATCATTGATTAAATATTCATGCTGATCAGTGACTGGTTCACCTGATTGATCAGTGATTGATCAATCAGACTAATCGTTGAATAATCAGCCTGATCAGTTATCGGTTACTTAGTGAAACATTTCCTGATTAACTCAGAGCAACTCTCATTCCAACAGTTGTTTTTTGCCAGGATTGTCCCGTAATTCCCAAAGAAATCCCCTCAGCATAACACTGCCACTAACGTGCTTCAGAGTGAGGATGGCGAATGGAGATTAATTTCTTTCTGGTCCACAATTTCTACTGGAAGCTGCTTCCAGCTGTGTTTCATTTAGGGGACTGAATACCACACCCAAGTCCGAGTTAAAACTAATTAACGTCAGTTTTTTATGACAAACTTTCTGTTAATTAGTCGCCATGTTGAACAAAAACCTACCGACGTCGGACATCTCCGACACGCGGGCCACGTACGGGTCCTTGGTGAAGCGCGGCTCGTTGTCGTTGATGTCGTGGATCTTGATGATGAACTCGGACTCGCCCTCCAGCGCCTCGTTGGTGAGCCGATTGACGGCCTTGGCGTGGAGGATGTAGTAGGCCTTCTCCTCGCGGTCCAGCCTCTTGGTGGCGTGGATGTCGCCCGAATTCTCGTCGATCCTGAACAGGGTCCCCGCCCCCTCGCCGGTGAGGACGTACCGCACGCTGCCGTCTCCCCTGTCCCCGTCCGAGTGGAGCTAGAGAAAAAGGACGCAGAATGGTTTTAAAACAACAACAAGAACAACAGGCAGCAGTTTGTGTGATGCTCATTTTAATAAATTTCCACTTTGCTGCTTTCTGCTCCTAATTGTTCTAGCGCAGTTACAAACTCCGCTTCACGAGAGCTTTCACAACCGCTTAATTTGCTTTTATGAACAGCAAGCTGCAGCTTTTTCCGTATGGAAAATAAAATTATTAAGAGCAACAAAAACAAATAACCAGTGAGAGAAAAGGGGGGAAAAAGCTTGACTGACGGGGGATCATGTCAAAAACACTTTGTGGCAGGAACTGTCAGCAGCGAGCGCTTCTCATCGCAGTCCAAACATCGGCGGCCCTGACCAATCTGGGATCTGGCAAATAAACGCTGACAGCTTTGATCGAGCGCGTTTGGTGTCATTTAACAGATTTGTACCACCGCGTTACGATGGCACACGCGTGGTGGCGTCACCTCGCCTCTGTGAAATCTGCCGGGAGAGGAGCGCGTCCTGCTCCTCTTTATAAGATGCCGTGTGAAAGTATTCACATCTTTTGAAACGCGCCAACATGTAGTTAGTAGAGATTTTTGTACTGGACCGGAGCTTTTTAAATCCAGACGTCGTTGAAAAAGCGAAATAATCCCATTAATCCAGACAATTTGACAACAATCTGAGGAGATGACTGAGTTGTTTGATGCAGATGTATTGGACCAGAGACCCATCTAAAAGTTTTGGTGCCCCCAGGACTGAATTTAAAGTAATAAAAACAAAAACAAAAAAGAGTATGCTTTTTATTAACAATCTGAAAAGTGTGGCCTGCATTTGTTGTCATGTTTTCTTCAGTTTATGCAGCCCCTAACAGAGCTTTATTTCAGGATTGTCGTGGATTTATACTTTCAACTTTCTTCCCATCAACTCAAAAACAGAGAATCTAGCAAATATGTTGCAAATAATATTGGTAAATATTGTGATGACGATATCGGTTGGCTGTTTTTTTTTTGTTCTATTGTTTTTTTGTGTTTCCTGCTCTGTGTGTGTCGATTTATATTTACGAACTTCAATTTAGTCTGGTTTGACCTTTTGATCATCTTTTCACCCAAACATAAATACAAATTTAGTACTAAATTAGATGCATAGTCGTGTTGCAGGGCTTTGAACCAGGATATTCTTGCTTGCAAGGCAACACTGGGTACGTTAACGTCTACATTGGACTGATTGGAATGAAATTCTCTTGTTAAGTGTGTCGTAAATTAGCAACACACAAATAAAACTAAGCTGAATTGAATAAAGAGTCTGATCGTATTCAGCTGGAACACAGAGCTTGGTTCAAACGGACGACCACGTCTTTTTGGGTCTCATCATGTCTCTTAGATCAGATTAGAGGGACCCGAAAATAAATGCAAACCTATTGTTTTCAATGCATTTTACAATTTATGTGCCACTTTGCGTTGGTTTAGGACATAAAATCCCAGTAAAACACGAAGATAAAATGAGGAAACAGTCGGGGGTGGGCTGAATACCTTTACAAGCCACAGTGTTTCTGCTCTCCCTCTCCACATGAACAGCAGCTTAGCATGCTCTGACATTTTAATTCCTCCACCAAATCCCCCCCCTAACATATTTATCTAAGAGAACTCATCACAAAGCTCGACCGGCCCCTTCGTCCTTCTTCACCCTACTTTCATAGTTATGAATATGAAACTTATAAGCATACGAAAGGGGTTGAAAATGAGGGGCGAATGTTTGCAGACACAATAAAGTGACGACAGCTGATCGACCCAAGCAGAGCCTGTTTGGTTCTGGCAGCTCCTGCATTTGTTCTGAGCGTGACTTTCTGTCTTTTTGGCTCCAACCGAGGACAGATCGAGGGTGGATATTCTGGCGTCGCTGCCAGGTCACATGGGAGCAAAGTACCCCCCACCCCCCCGTCTCATCACATATTAAAAAGCTTTTCATCCCCAGGTGCTCGGAGGCTTTACTAATTCATGGGAGTTTCATCGGGGGCCTTGGCACATGCGAGGCCGACAGCTTTCTGGATTAGAGTGTTTAACACTGTTTTGCTCGGCTGCCTAACCGTCCTCGGCCGACTGCGGCGCAGAGATTCGGTACATTCGGATTAGGATCTCGACTGTTTCACTCGCGTTCGTCAATTGTGGTCAAATCTGCTCCCGTTCCATAGCGGGGGAATATTTTACATTTGCAGTGCGTTCTGTTTCGCAGAAACTCGCCTGGCTGAAAACAGTCCACTTCAACTTTATTATCTTTCCCCCGCCACTAGAGCTGCAATGTCCTTTCCCAGTGATTGTCTATCAAGCCGCCTATCTCTGTCTGCACGACTGTTCAGTTAATAACCATCGAGTCCCTTTTTCTTTTGGGCTGAGATGGGAGACAGACGGCGTCACACGCTCCG
Source organism: Orestias chungarensis (assembly GCA_032876305.1). Classification (NCBI taxonomy): domain Eukaryota; kingdom Metazoa; phylum Chordata; class Actinopteri; order Cyprinodontiformes; family Cyprinodontidae; genus Orestias; species Orestias chungarensis. Next base: position 3,197,612 of record JAVLVB010000669.1, on the reverse strand, counting down.
TGTCGACTGTCATTTCTATGGAAACAGAGAGATCTCGAGGTCCTCAAGGGTTCCTCCTCATCCCCTGCGAATGATATATGCAAGACAGTTCAGAGGATCGAAGTCCCAACGCCTGCTGCTGTGACCCCGTCCCTCTCGGCTGCGCACCTTTTCCGGCAAGAAAAATCTACTGCTGCCCTTCTCCTCAAATTAAGAGGAGGAAGAAGAAGAAGAAAAAAAACTTATGTGGAAATCAATGTGGTAGCCCCGATGTGCATTCACAATGGCCCTTTGATCAATTTATATTGAAAATACAATTAAACTGTCACAGGGGGAGAAAAGAAAGCCACATGTGCTTTCATGGTGGTCACCCAAAAGGGTCTGGCACATCAATAGCCTGCCTGTTCTCCTTTGCCCCCGTATGGTCCCAAATTATTGTAAAATAGAATAAAAACTAAAGGCAGAGAACATGACGCTATATCCATCAATAGTGGGGGTCTTAGTCTGTTCGAGACAAAGAGAGTCTGTAAAAAGAAAGCGCCGTGTCATTAGCTCATTATGTCGATTAAAAGACTTTAGTTTTAGATAAAAAAAGGAAAGATTCCATCCAACAGCTTGTTAGCTTAGATTAGCATATTTTTGCTTGGAGTAATAAGAAAATGAAAATAAAAAAAACCACACAAATTAAGAGCCTATTAGTTTTCCTTGTTTTAGCATATCCTAGCTTGGAGTTGTTGTTGATTAGAAAATAAACATCAATCAAGAACTTATTAGTTTACCTCAGTAGCTTGGAGTAAGAAAATTATGAAGATAGTTCTTTTATCATGTTTATTTGTTATTTTGTTGTAGGATTTTTAAGCATTAATGCTCTTTTTTGAAGAGTAGTTTCACAGGAAAGAGGATGAAGAGAGAATCCAGAGCCGAAGTGAAGACATGGAGCCCTCGTCACACTAACTGAGCCACCCGGCGCCCAGACATTTGCTTTTGTATTTCCTCCTACATTTATAAATAGTACATCATTTTAAAAGACATTTTACCATTTTGCTAGACTGATAGTAAAGACATAGGATTTAGTTGTGTACACTTTTCATTAAACTCGTAGGGCATGGTTATGATTATAAAAATAAAGGTCTTCTGATGTCCACCACAGGTTATGAAAACATATTCAGTACAATTAACCATTTTCTGTTCATTTATCATTTTCAAACTTAATTAGGACAATTATTATTCGTCAAGGACATTATAACATTAAGGAAAATAGGGCCTTTCATAGCAAATAATATTGTAACAAAGTCATATCACAAATATGTCAAGCTTAAAATATAAACATTTCATGTTAATTAAAGCCATTTACAGCATATAATTCACTGCACTAGTAAAGCATGGCGATAATTATTTCCATTAGCTTACGGTGCAATGGCAATCCGGATTGTTTATGTCTAGAAATATGTTGGTAAAAAGTGAAATATGTAAAAGCCTCAACAACTACTTAACTCTCCCCTCTTAATAGTTTCTAACTTGGCACATATTAGCTTAGCCAACAAAAACACTGACTCTAGCAACGTGTTGACTTAGCTTTGAGAATGTAAGCTTAATTTATTCTTTATAAAATGCGTATGTACAAATATACCAGTGTAAAATCGATTTAGTATAGCAGATTGTAGCTTTCCATAGGTTAAAACATCATAGCTTAAATATAAAGTAAGAAGCAATGCTACTGCAGGTGGCTAACTGCTAATTCCTAGCATACACATGTGCATTAAGTAGAAGACTCTTGGTTTAGTCCAAGTTCAGTAAATTAAGGGTCTATTTTTTGAAACGTTTTCCTTTGCATGTAAAAAGGTCCTAATTTGGCATATAATACCTTTGCAATGGAGAAGACTGAATCTTGTGACGTGTTAGTTTAGCTAACAGGCATGCTAGCATAGCAGATTTGAGTGTATCATAGGTTAGCACTTTGTAGCTTAAATATATTGTAATAAAGTGAATGATACATCCAATTGTACTGTATTGTTAGATTAAAATTGTCCATAAAATTGACCTAACCAGGACCATAGAGGTCCTGGTTAGGTCAACTGATCCTAGAATAATTAAAAACAGTCTCTTAAACTTTTTGATTTTAGGATAAAGACCTAAAAGCCAGTAGCTGTTTATAACACTGATAACTCGTTTGAATCGGGAATAAAATTATTTGTGTACCAGCAATGAAATTGTTATGTATTTTCTATATTTACAAATCCAATATTTTCTCTATAATACTTTCTACATAGTTGTATAAAAGCATAGTATTCTTTGGATAAAAGCACAAGAGAAACCCTCAATGAAACCATAAGGTAATGAAACTAATAACTTCCCGACATATAGACAGCAATAATACTACTGCTTTTCACTTGTTTACCAATACTATAATTATAAAATAATAATTTTTATTTATAATGTACTTTACATGTAAGAAAAATCAAAAAAAAGCTACAGAAGCTAACCGCACCGATCAAAACAATAAATTGGTGCAGCGATCAAAAACATCTCTTCCTTCAATATCAATGAGTAAAATGACATCTTCTGATGTTTTTAACTAAATCTGGTCAGTGGATTTTCCCTCTAAGCATGTAGGCAAAGTTTTTATTTTTTTACTCCTTATTTTGAGTCAATCAATTGAATTGCAGACTAATATTTACAAAAGACTATAACCAATACTGGCCAACCTCTCAGGAAAATTGGTGCTTCTACCCAGTCTGTGGATTTTACCAACATACCTTCAGAGTCTTGAGTTGTATCAATTCAATTTTATGTCATGAATGGGAAAACAGCTTTCTTTTCAGAGAATACTCAGAGCATGTTAATTTGTAAACAGATGTTTACATTTTAACAAAATAAGACTATAAGGAGTATTATTTCCACCGGTGTGCATTTCTTTCACAGCAAAAAAACGAATTCATTTCTCTTCCCACATACTTCATCCTCCAGTCTGAAGTGGGCTGAGGAGTGAAGTGGTACTCATCAGGCATCTGTGAGTGAGAACTTATCAGGGAGCCGTCTTTGTTTGTGAAATTAATCAGCTTCGAGTGCAGCAAATGTTAGTGCAGGCTCGATCTGGCCACCATTTGTGCTTCACTCGAGTTCGGCCAAAAGAGATGGCACCGCGAACGGGCTGCTTAGGGCAATTAGCCAGTTAGCCTTTAAGGCCTCGTGTCCTGGCCTGTCGAGAACTGGCGGTCTTCATCGTAGCCAGATGGTAGCCTCAGACTGTGTACAAAAATAGCCTATCGAATAACTGCTGATGTGTGAGCATCTTAAGGTCAAAGGTGAAATGTCAGTGAGCACATTTCTATCTCTCAAGGAGATTTAACGTCTTTTGTTTTGTGTCGCTTGAATGGTTTTTTTCAGCTTGTTGCTGTTTCTTTAACCCAACTGAATAAAAAAGCAGTTTGTGTGCGGTCCTGAACCAAAGCATATGCAAACATCGTCAGGTCCTCCAATGAAACAAGGAGGTACAAGAGTTTTTGATGCAAATGAACCAGTCCCATAGCACTGCGTGGGTAACATTAGGCACTTGAGCCGATTTGCACACTGATTGGATTATTTTGCTTTAGGTTGGTGCTAAGTTTTATATTTATAAACTACTTATTGGACTAATGCTAGTGACTAATATTCGGAAGCTTCTAGTTGTTTTATTCTGCTCAGGTTAGTCCACATTACCCTATCTTTGAGTATAATTAAACAAGTAAAGGAAAGTTAACCAATTTGGAAATTTGCCATATAACTGCTGCCAACATCTATGTAATAGTGTAAAACCAAGACCAAGGTCAAAAATAATTTCAATATCCTTAATAAAGGTTATGTTAAACATTTGTATACATTTACATAAACCCACCATTAACCTCTCTCCACATTTGTCATGCAAACATGCAAGATCCTGCATTGGTTTGCAAAATACAACTTATTAATCAACCAACCATGGCCAAACTGACCTGAGAGGTAATCTCAAGGCCAAGTTGAGTCCCTGTTAACCTCTAAGCTGACTCGTTGAAACATTTATATAATGACAATAAAAGGCATTATATTCTAAGCAACATACCTTCAGAAGGGAAAGGTTGGATGGCAAAATCAAGGCAACTTGGAAAGTAGTAAGCCAACTGTTAGAACTCCTGAAATACCCCACAAATACAAACAGATACCTGAGACCCTGAAAACTGTCAAACAAAGACTCCAAGTCTTGGCTGTCTGACTCAAGACATACAAAGGGGCTAGAAGCCAGATTAACAGTCTCTTCTCAACTCACAAGGCCAACCTACTATGATAGGCAGTTGTGGCAGAATGCACAATTCCTGTTAAACAAAGTCCAGTGAATATTAAAAAAAAGGCTCAAGTATGAATAACTGGGCAGTACAAAGCCCCGACGTGAACCGCGTGTATCCAAAAATGCCTAGCAGAACAAATAAGCCACCTGCTGAACAAGCTAACCCAACAAAAATGGTTCACAGAGGGCTGAACAATGAAAAGTCCTGATAATTAAAAAGTCCTCCAAAAAGAAATAATCATATCCAACTATCTTCCAATAATCTGCCTCCCAACAACATGAGTGCTCCTGTCAGGCAATATAGTGGCTAAGATAAATTAGCACATGAATCAACACAATATCAGAGAGGTCCATAGATCAAAGTAATCATCTCAAATTTGCGACCATGTGGGAATACCAGATTCTAACAGAAAAGAGGATAATGACCAAAAAGACCTGAAATTATGATGGAAAAAGAGGACAGGTTGGGTGATTGATGGGGCCATCCAAAATGATGGAAACATCTGGAAAATGACATTACTACCTGAAGAGATACTAGAAGTGAATGTTTATACATTTAGCAGACGCTTTTATTCAAAGCGACTTACAAAGTAGACGCAATATTACAGTTATCAATCTGGCAATAAGCCATCTACAGAAAAATCACAAGTCAGAGTCAGTGGTGACAGTGAAGAGATAGAGGGAAGTACAAAGAGAGTAGTAGAGCAGCTATAGAGGTATGGGTAAGAGTTAGGATAGGAGATGCTCTTTGAGGAGGTGGGTCTTCAAGAATTTCTTGAAGATATTCAGGGTTCTGTTCTTGTGGTGCTTGGTAGGTCATTCCACCATCTTGGAACAACATAACAAAAAAGTCTGGATTGTCTTAAGCGTGGTGTAGGAACTGCTAGACCGTAATCCATTGATGAGCGAGATCGTGAAAGAGTTTGGCAGGTGAAGGCAACTCTAATGTCTGTGGTCATTAGAGCACTAGAGGCAGTGTCCTCAACAATGGGGATTCACTCCAGGAGTGATGCCGAAAAACTACATCATGCATTTGTTACATTAAGGCTGGGATAACGTAAATCTTTACCATTAATAAGTCTTTGAAAAACAGTAACAGTAACAATAAACTGCTGATCTAAAACGCTGCAGCCGGAATTCTAATGAAAATGAAAAAGAGAGATCATACCTGCCTTTTTTTTTGCAGCCCTTACCTCTCAAATCAAGAATTGCATTTAAGATTCTCATTCTTAAATATAAAGCCCTCAGTGGAGCAATTACCATTCACATTTCAAACAGGGATAACAGGGACAAGGGGCTATTTATTTCACAGATGACAACACACACGCATTACAATGGTTGCAAACTTTAAGCTAGTAAAGCACTCCACACTAAACACTAGTCAGGAGCTCACCAAAATAAATGGCTGACTTTAAAACAGGAGAAGAGACCATTAAAACGCTAAGCTATGATCTTTTTGTTAATGTGCATCTTAATTAATAGATTTTAGCCAATTTAGATCAGAATAATGTAATGTTGTTTTTATATTGTTACATTTTTATAGATGCCTTTAATAATTTGTTCTAGTGGAAAAACTTTAGCAGATAAAACTAAATTAATCTTACCCTGACAATGCTGTGGAGATAATTACAGGACATGTTGATGTTTTTCACACTATGCCCAGACTTCTCCTTTCCACTGCGTCTCAGACAGATGTTCCCTTGTTCAAGGTGCCGTGGAAATCATCTCCTTCAAGTGCACAGGTGGGGGAAACTTATCGTCTAATCAACAAACACCGCCGACGAGTAATCCAGGTCACCACTGGAGACCACATGGGCTGCCATGGTACAGCCGGGGGGTGTATCGTGTTGTAAACTCCTTGCCTCTCTGCAAGGTGAACAGCTGATAATGAGGGATGCATGAACACAAAACAACAACAACGAATCATCATCCCAACAATTCCCTTCCCTCTGGTTTCCGCAACCGCTGAGTCATACAGGACGAGGAAGTGCATCACGTCTCCGCTCATCAACCTCTTTTTTTGTCTTTCCTGAGTTCTGAACGATAGCTGCAGGCTGGCGAGTGCATCTTGCGCCGGTGTTTGTTTGTTTGCATGCAGAGTGCGCGGCTCTCTGTGCACGGCACTGTGTTGAGCAGTCTACCCACCAGGCCCAGAACCACTGGGGCCTATCAGAGGCTGTAAATACTTTATGAGATATGATAGTGCAGCACAAACACTCCTCAACCACAGGCCATTAACCGTTTTCAGTGGATATGTGGCCTTTGGTAAAGTAAGAAATAATGAAATAAACAAACACTCCCTCCCACCGGTGACAGCACTGCTCCTCTGAGGCCTGCATGCAGCTCGACTGCTAATGAGAGTCGGTGTATGGTTCCACTCCTTCAGGAAAATTAAATAAAAAACTCATTGGCCAATAAAGCCAGATAAGCAGCCAACTAACTCCCAAAAAGACACTACTAGAGTCTCCTCCTTTCCTTCCCGCTAGTCAATTTCCCCTGAATTTCTTCCTTCTTTAACAACTATCTGTGTTGGGCTTGTTCAGAAAAAGATTAGAATTTCATCTGTTAGCACTTCACAACTCTATAAAGCTGTTGCAAAAAAAGAAAATAGAAAGAAAAGGGAGAGGCCACAAACAAAAAGAGGCAGGATGTTGTAATTCAAGTGGGGTTTCATCATTCGGTCTAACTCAAAGTGTCAAGAGCTTCTCTCTTGTTCATAATAACCTGCCATTGTGTGGTTTCCAGTTCATTTTTTCGGCACAAACAAAAGTGGCTTTTGTCCCACTCCGCGCCTCCTAGGTTGATGTGATGTCACTCGCGTTGACAAAAGACGTTTCTTTTCTGTTTTTCCACAATTTTCCTTGCACCCTTTAGGGAATTGGAAAGAGTCCCCTCTCTACCTGAGGATGCAGATGTGCTTGGATTGACAGCCATTCATCCCCTTTAGAGACTGGTTCATCGGCCGTGCTTTATCTGGTAATTAACGAGCAGTAATTGCATTTAGAAAAGATTGCGGTACGACTGGATACTGGAGCAGACAATGAGGAACAGCATCCAGCTGCAAGCCCTTGGTGAAAAAGGCAAGTGCCGGGAGTTGTGATTAAGTATGCGGCTGGAAGGTTGGTGCTTAAGTGGTGTCTTCTGGAGATGGCCTCTCAGGCCGCGGCCTCTGGCTTTCTAAGTGTACACCACACTCAGGTAATCCATTCTTCTTCTGCTATTAGTCCCTTTACGAGCTCAAAGGACGAGTGGCACATCAATCACCGGTCTCTAAAGACAAAGTGGTTGGATCAAGCTTTGTATTTACATTTTATCTCCAGTCACTCAATTTCTTTTTTTTTTTGTTCCTCCAAAGCGAGGCCTGTAATCCTTTTTTTTGTCCAGGATTGAAAGTCAACCTTTACTCGGGGAGGACGTACGTTGCAGAATCTCATTTGGTTGGACGACTCTATCCTCCGTGGAGACACGGTTGGAATGCAAAGCACTGGGTCCATTCAACTCTCCGCACAAAACAGCCTTTCTCCCCCCCCTCCGTCTCCCTGACCTTGCTGCAAAGCTCCGCAATCGCCTCAATTACAGTAGATTGGAAGAGGAGACCGATAGCTTGACTTCCGCTCTGCTGCGTGTAAAGCAAGCATTGTATCGCCCATCTTCTTGTACACAACCCCAAAAACCCCCCTGTAACGGCACAGCCAATGATATTCGGGCAAGTTTTCATGAGGCCGGGCCGAATGATACCTTCAGAGGAAATTATATTCCTCTCTGGGGCTGCGTTACGACTTGATGCGAGTAGAAATGACACGACGCAAACAGCCAGCAGAAAATGTACAGGACAACAGACGGCGAACAAAGCCTCGGGATTGATTGATGGATGGATGGATCGAAGGACTGATAATACACAAGGACCGAATGACTACATGTCACCTCAACTAGCAGGAGACGGACCTATCCTCATATTTTCAGTGACAAAATGACACGTTCATTCAGCTTCACAGTAAATCTTGCATCAACTCATCTTTTGGGAAGGATGTCACGTCATATTGGGTTATTACTCTCTCATACAACTTCAAAAGATTTTATGAACAAAAATTAGGTGCACACCGTTTTATTTTACACACAGATGAGATTATTCCCCACTATTATCCAGTTTGAATATTGTTAGATTCCAGAGACACTCCATCCGTTTCCATCAGTTTGAGGAACAAGGCACGCATCATTAACAGTTAACGTTACAAACCATGGCAGGAAAGTGTAGCAGCAGGGATGGTTCAGTGATTTTATCAGGACTGCTTTACCACATGCAAAGCTGTAAACAAACCCAGACGAGGCAGAAGTTGACTTCCAGCTGTAGCTTCCAATTTGAAATATACCAAAACTGCTTGTAGAAAAATCCAGCACATGTTAAAAGCAACACTAAGTAACTTTCAGCATTCATTAAATATTTTCATAACTTTTGTGATCATATGTCGACTTACAGCTCCTTGAATGACACCTCTGTCATGGCCCGTGGGCGTCTATATCGCTGTAATTGGCACTAAGTAACTTTGAGGAGGGTGGCAGGAACCCTGCCACACAAAGCAACTACAAATTTGCTGACTGCTTTACCACATACGTCACTTCCCCGGTTTCTTATCTTCAACATGATCATCTGACATTGTTTCACCACAATCAGATTCCTCATCCCATTGCTATTCATCCTTCACACAGACACTGGAAACAGAAATTTACTTCAATCCAACTGCAGGCAACCGGGAGATCAGGATTTTACCACGCTATGAGTTGGTGCTCATGGGAAACATAGTCTTCCTTCAGACAAAACACTACTGCTTTTGTTCGCACTTGGCCGCCAAAATCGATCAAAACTGAAACTTCTTATGTGTTGCTTTAATGAGTTTAAGTACTGTAGTTTTAGGGCTAGAACAAGTTATACATGCTTTGCTTAGGCAAATAGATTGGTTCTCACAAAAGCAAAGGTTAATTTACCAATCTATGATCCTTCAACAGATCACCAGTACAGTGTTACTGTACGTATCCGAGAGACTAAAATAAAAATGACCTTTCTTTGCTGCCATGATTAATTTATTTTTTTTGTTCAGTTGACCGTCTCACCTTTACGCAGAAAAAGCCCCTATTCTACCGTGCAAGAGTTTGCACTCTTGTTTATTCCACAGAAACCCGAGGAACTGGTTCACAAACACGTTCAGGAACCGAAAAGCATTGGTGGAAACGTAGTTTCTTTGTTCTAAAGCATGATCCACAAATTTATTTATATTTAGAAGGGTTAATTTATGGAGAAAATCACCAAGGCTCAAATTACCCAGATTTTTTTAATAAAAGAACCTGACTTGATGCTTTAAGGATCATTGCCCAGCTGTGACACACACTTCCTAACATTCTCGACAAGCGGTCTTCAAATCCAGGCCTCGAGGTCGGGTGTCCTTTTGACTTTTTAGATGTCTCTGCTTCAGCACGCCAGAGTCAAATAATCAGGTCATTTGAAGGACTCTGGAGTTTGATTGCAGATTGATGAAGTGATTCAACCATTTAATTGATGTGTGCTGGACCACGGATGCACCTGGAGGTTGTTGATTCGAAGAATAATGGGAACATTCGGACATATTCTTGGACTTTACAAACAGTTTGTGTTTACACCAGTACAACTAAGGGCATAATGGCTTCATAACATGCTTATGTCCCTAAGATTTCCAAAAATGTGACTAATTTATTGTATTTAACGCACAAAAAGAACTTGAAAAGCGAAATCAATGGTTAATCGATTCAGCCATGGGAACAAAAACTAGCTTCCACAGCGACTTTCTTCAAGTAATTAACAAACCTGAAGCTAGATGCAACATTTACGCCACAAAAACGATCAACACAAATTTGACTGGACGCTTCAGGATTCCTGTTTACACAACTGACAGTCACGTCTGCCAACTCTTGAACCTTTCACTGGATCAGTAGAAGCGAGCCTCGGGTGTATTGAAGATATTCCTTTATAGAGAACGTCTCAAAACAGGGAGCGAGGCGGCCTGCCAGAACATGAGTGCTAAACACAAAAGAACTGGCAACCATGGGGTTGAAAGGCAAAATAAAAACAAACTGTTTTCCAATCATTATGCAAACGTGCACAAGATTTGAATGATTTTAGATTTTCTTCCCAAGACATTGTCAGTACTATTAGAAAATAAACTATATTTTGTAAATTAAGTGAAAATCTTTTTGAATATGTTGCAAAAACGGTGTTTAGATGAACAAATACTGGCAAAAAATGGGAATCAGTAGGTAAGTAGACCAGAATGTCCTTCCTTCAAATATATATTATTATAGAAATGCTAATTAAAGTTGGGAAGACATTGAGTTTCTAGATTGAGAATATTAGACGTTTAAAGTGTGAAGTAAAAAAACAATAATGTTTTGTGACACGTTAAAAGTCCAACTCATATTTCCGGAGTTATGGTGGTCCAAAGATTTTAGGGTTCTTCTTTTGTTTTTTTACTTTCACATCTTCGCAGGTTTTTGGGGAACTTGACAACGAGAAGGCAAGAATGTATAGAAATCACGGTTAAATTTGAGATTGATCAGTTTCAATGGACTGAAACAAATCAAAAACGAGGTGCTGGTTTCTTCTACTTCTGTCTTTTCATTTAAGATCTGTAGGAAGATGTTGCTTTAGAGTTTCATCTCCTCTGCCATCATCTGTTGGGTCAGCAGCGTCAGAGCAAGGCACCTACAGTAATAAGGCTCAACCACCTGATAAAGAAGGCTGGGTCTGTTCTGGGGACAAATGTGGAATCTCTGGAGTTGACGATGGAAAGAAGGATCTACATCAACTCCTTAGTTAAATGGGAAACATTTAATTTCCTTTTGGAATAAATAAAGTATTTTTGACTGATTTGACTGATAGATCGGCATTAACCAACAACATTTTTTCTTCATCACCCCCTGAAGTTAATAACTTTCTTTAACTAAGTCGAGCCCACCAAGAAAATTCAGTCGTTTTTTTTTTTACTCGTGGGAGCTTGTTTTCTTTTACCGCTACTTTATGAATGAGTTAAAAGCAGAAAACTAAAATGCCTCAGGCATTTTCTCCATACTGCAAAGATAAAGGAAGTGGTCACGTGAAAAAACACTTTTCCAAAACCTGGTTATAAACATACTTTATCCTGACTGGTGTTAGTTTAGCCGCTTCATTTCCCAAAAATTAAAAACACCCTGTACTGTAAAAAAAATAAAAAAACTGCCTATAAGAGCTAATTAACAACTAATAGATCACGTCGATATTTGCATGTCTGTAACAAATTTGAAATGTGCAAACCGTTTCAAAGCATAAAACTAAGCAGACGAAACAAGCTTCTGAAAGAGAAAGGAAGTTTGCTCCCCAACAAAAGGGCTGTCAGCTGAAATAGTGCTGAGGATTATCAAACTCCAGAACAAATTCAACAGAGTGGTGAAAAAGACATTAGTTGCTCACACTCAGCTGTGTCTAAAAAAAAAAAAGGAAAAACAATCGTAAAAAAGATCGAAAGAGGACGTCAAAGTGTCCTGGAGGGAGGTAAAATATGGAGCCAAGAGATAAACTCCATAAAACTGTTTTTCCCCTCCCTAAAGTCTATAGTAGGTTTTAGGTTTTGATTAGGCCGTTTTTTTTAAATCACAAACTATCAAGCATCCAAATCTTTCCTGTAATCTTTGAAAGTTGCCCTAATCAATTGTTGTTGCCTCGTTTCTTTGGACTTTGACTGCATGTTTGTCTGTTTTCAGTTCAACTTTTGCTCTTTTTTCCTAAAGATTTAATCCAGTAATTCATTTTCTAACCAAACAAAAAAATCCTTTTTCAGGTCAATTAGGATTAACAAAATTATTTAGATTTGCTACATGTCAGAAAAAGGACAGATAATATTCAGAGATTTATGTTAAACTTTCCTTAATCCGGAGATTTGCATATATTTACTTTTATATTGGTGGAACTGCTTTTAAATCTTACGGCGTCTGTCAAACATGTCTGGGATCACTTTGCAAGTTTCTCTCAGCAGTTTCTACGGTTCTGTCTCCAAACTGTTTATGAAGCAGACACCAAGGCTATAGATTTGCTGTCCTTAACTTCACTCTATAAGTAATTTGGCCGCATGTTGAGGTACTAAAGAAACAAGCATTCAATTATGTTTATGAGTTCCTCTTGCAGCCGAAATAAAACATGAAGCTACCACCTCCATACTCAGCATTTAGAAATCTTCTACCTTGGTGAAAAAATGATAGAATTATTTTATTCTCTGTGCGTATTTTCTAACTTTAATCTGATTTTTAATCTGCTAATACATTAATGTCTTCTTCTTCTATGAGCGTCCTTTTAGCCTATGTGGTTAAAGGACAGGATAAAAACAATAATTAAAGTTTCAGTCATAATATCCTTACTTTACTTTTTAATCTAGTCATACACTTCCCTTAAAAAAACAATAATAATAAAAGTATATATATATATATATATATATATTTATATATATATATATATATATAATTATTATTTATATTATATTATTTTAGTTTATTTTAGGTCTCATTTATGTTTTATCATGTACTTCATACAAGATACAAGATTATTGATACATTTAAAAAAATAAATCTACAAAATTTCTTAAAATAAATGTTTTAAAAATATTAAAAATAAAAGAATTTAAATAATAAATAAAAGTTGCTTAAAAATTAAAAATTAAAAATTTCCAAAATAACCTAATAAAACAACTAGGGTTGCACCGATTCAAATATTATAGGCCGATGCCAATGTTTAAAATAACTCGGCTAATACCATTGTTTTTTTGTTTTGTTTTGTATTTTATATCGTCTTTGATGCCACAGAAACATAACTGAACATTTCTGAAAGCCTTTCAGATTTACCTCATTCTATTGTTTAATGAGTACAAATTCAAATAAGACAAATTTAGAGAACAACAAAGACAACCTTCCCCTTCCGTCTGAGCTCGGCGTTCATGCAACATTTTAATCAACATAAACACCAGCAACTGCCATCTGTGAATGTTACCATTTTCTTGCCGATGGCCGTTAACGAACCAAACATCGGCCGATGGCGATGAATCGGTGCATCCCTTGAAAGTAACAACAGCAAATGCTGCATTGGAACACCAGAAGGAGAGATTTACCTTTCCCACGTACTGCGTGTCCGTCCCAGTGTACTCCTCCAGCAGGAAGAACTGGTTCCACATCCACCCTCGTTTGGAGCGTTGCAGCCGGAGTCCGTTGGCATCCTGACCCGTCAGCCCCGGCGCCGCTCGCCGCCCCCCTGTGGTCCTTCGCAGCGCCCTGGGGCTGTAGCCCGGAGAGCTGAGGTGCACCACGGCCCACAACACCACAAGAGCGCAGAGTCTCCGTCCATCCATGGCGGCAGCAGCAGCAGCAGCAAACCTCAGCCTTTGTCTTGGTCAGAGTATCAGCTCGGCGCTCATGCTGCGATCCGCCGAGGCAGGAAGGGACGCCGAGACTCGCGGTGGACGACAATCAGCACCTATGACGCAAACACAGGGACAGCCTGTCAAAACTTTAACGACAGTGTCAAGTTTCAGATGACAAAAACTCATCTCCTTTATAACAGTCTCACTAGTTTCTCTTCATTTTGCAATAAAAATTAAATGTTTGGATGAAAAAAAATGAACCTCTAGAGTTTCAAGAGTTTGAAATGCAAACATCTCAACCGTACGAGCTCTGATATAAATTCAGCTGCTCACACACACAGACTGTCAACAAAGCTGACTGACGCGCCGCCTAACTGGATAAATATCACATTAGACGTTATCCACATCGGTGTCTTGGGCTTACATCTCGTCCAGCACAGCGAGGGCTGAATCAAACTCTTGCATCGACACCTTATGGAGAGTGAGGCTTCGGATCTTTGTGCTTTTGACAGGTTTTGTTATGAGAATACAGAAAGAGAAAGAAAAAGAGGACCCTGAACTAATGCAGTTGTTTGTACGATGAATTTAAAAATACAGGGAATAAATTATATAGATGCTGGTGGATCACAGAACTACAGCCGGGCAGCAAACCAAAATAAATAAATAAATATATATATATATATATATATATGAATAAATATGTGTATATATACACATGTGCTTTCTTGAATGTTGATATCCGTCTTGTCTTGACTACGTAATAAAATAAATAGCTGATACCATGCAAACATATCTTCCACTGTAAATTGGTGGAGGTTCTCCTTGAATCCTAAATGTCAAATGTCTTGTGTACACCGCAGAGATGGAGAGAAACGCAGTTTCGTGTCCTTTGTACATCTGGTACATGTGAAAGTGTTGACAATAAAGCCGACTTCGACTTTATACCCTGTAAAGCACTTCTGGATAGATGCATTTTGTTGCTTGTACTTGTGACAACGACAATAAAGTTGTATTCTATTCTATCTGGTCTATTATCTTTGCTTTCTGCTCTAGCTTTGACTGCAATATCTTTCCTACTGACTAAATATTCTTCAGATCTCCTAAAACATGTTAACCAACATTACTTTACACTAAACGGGATACAAATATCTACTTCTGAGGCTTCCCTCTGTTGTTAATTTCCGATTGGATAAGATGCAAATTTCTACAATTAAAACCAAATTTGGACTTGAAAAGAACATTTTTATGTTCACTTTTTTTTTCTTTTTAAAGGGGCAGTTGTATGTCTTCAAAAAGAAAGTCAAAAGACATTCACAACTGGACTTTTTCCTTTGCCGTACTGTAAAGGTAAAGGAAGTGGTGACTGTTTGAGGCCAGTTGTTGGCAAGTGTAAAAAGGATGTGGAACAAGATGGATAACAGAGGACGGGGCAGAGCGAGGAAGGGAGGGGGGATATATAAAAAAAAACGAAAGAAAGAGAAAAGCGGCCATGTATTCTTCTTTTGTTCTCATTATTCCTCAACGGCTGGGCGATATCCAGGCCGCCGGCGTTCCCCGGCTGAGCTTTGGGTTATCAGTGAGTCCGTTGGGGGTGGGGAGGGAGAGTTTTTCAACGTTCTCTCGTATCGCGCGTGTTCAGTCTGGTCGACTTCCCTCGCCGCGGCGTGTTGTGCGATGCAGAAAGGACGTCTCTGGTCATGAATTAAGTACCCTGACCTGCATGCGGGAGCGCAGCCAGACATGGCGGAGGGAGGGAGGAGGCGAGCGGTAGGTAAATGGAGCGGGAAGCTGGAAGAGAGGCAGCTACGCTCGTCACGACTCCCAACGTTTGGTCCAGAATATAAGGGAAAAATGCTACATGCAATCTCACGCGCGGCGACGCTGAGATTTCAACGTGCAGACGCCTCGCCACATCGACCGGGACGGCTTTGTACCTTTGTAGGCCCGTTAAACAAAAACAAGCTGCATATTTCACAGCGGGGCCAGTCTGTCAAACTGTGTACAGCGGCTCAAAACATAATGGGAGAGTTTCTACACTTGAGCGTTTGCAGCTGTTATTACGGCTTGTCTGTCCCTCCAGAGGCGATTTTGAAAGACGTCTCGACTGCCATTGTTTGTTTCACACCCACGAGCCCAATCACCTGGGGCACGAGGTTCAACCATACCTAAAGACGCTCGTCTGCCGTTTGTCTTTGACGCCGACTTAAAGCAGTTTGGACCCTCCGGGGGGGGAAAAAAACAACATATCTTAACAAAATTGCAGCAAAGTACAAAAAATAGAAGAAAGGATGGAGTGGTTTACATTTTGTCCTTTACTAGCAACAACATTGTCTGAACGGAGCATTTATACCAGGGCTGCCCACACTTTTCGAGCCTGTGAGCTATGTAACAGATGACCAATAATTTAAATGTAATCTATAATATATTAGTTTGTCTTGCATAACTGCATTAACCCCATGTGGAAAGTGTGGAAAGTCTATAAATACATGCAAATACTGTGGAATTATATTCATTTGTCTTTTAATACTAGAAATGTTTGCATACAATAGTAGGTATAACTTTTAGATAAGGCCTGCACATTCTCTCTGATGCTAGAGTGAGTGGACGTGTTATTGAAAAAACCTGTAGCACAAGGTACAGCTGAAGTGTGTGAAATAAAGGTAGGATGCTACAACTGAAGGTCATAGATAACAAGAAACTCCCTCTCATGCTCCAGTAACAACTTCTAGTGGGAAAATACGCATGTCTAGCTAAGCGCGTGAGAAACAGCTTGTGTAATCAAAAATGAATGCTTGTGTGATTCTGTATACGCCCTAATGTTGAATAAAAACAGCCTGTTGCTGTGGAGAGCCCAGAGTCGAGTTGGGAACCCGTGAGGAGCGGTGCTCGGCTCTCCCTTTTGCAACAGTTGTGGTGAAAAGTACTAAAGAATGGACATTGATTATTGATGCTTGTTTAACGATTGCAGACCGCCTAATATATAAATCTTCTGTCTCTGAGATCTGAATCCGGGGAAGTCTGGGAGGACTTCACAATACGTATATATGTTGATTTCAAGGGGCGCGTTGCGACCCCGGCTTGTGTGTTTGCGTGGTTAAGCGCGTATCAGTTACCTGCGCAGTATGTAACTAAAAAACAAAGGAAAGGATGGATGTGGTCATTTATATCGACATATTGGGCACCCCTGGTTCATACGATGCTCCTTTTAAAAGGTTAAACCTTTAGCTCTGTTGGCTAATCAGCTAGCAGTGAAGCTAATTTTTTGTTTAGCGATTTACTTTTTTTGGCTAACACTGAAAACACCTAGCTTCTCTGAATATGATGTTTGTGGATATGTTTCAAAGAGCTAATTTACTGTGCTTTTTTTGCACAGTTTCAGTTTACAAAGTTCAACATCTTTATTAAAGATTTTGTTAACAAGTGAAGTTTGATGAGCGATGAATTTTATCACAATATTATGTGGCACTACAGTTTAAGTTTAAGTAATGATAAACACAAATATTGCTCTAGAAAAACATTTTAACTTAAAATAGGCTTCTTTATGATAGAAATATTTAAAACTGTGATATATTTTACTAAACTCCAAACATTAAAAGTTTTATATTGTTTCTATGTACCACTGCTAACACATTAGCCACTAACCTTTACAAAACAGTCATTACGGAGCCTAGTCTAGCTAAATTAATCCAAACTAGGGCCACAGATGTTACATAAACCTTTGACTAAAAGTTTAATTTATGATAAATATCTAAAAGAACCAAATGTATTGGTATTTTTTGGTTTTTAAATAAATAAAAAACGTTTGCCCATTAAAGAAGGTGGAAACATTTTCTTTGTAATATTTTTTTATCTCTGTGTCATATTTTGTAAAAAATGGCAAGAAATTTTTTTATTGGTTCTTTTAAAGGTAATTTAGTGGGTTTCCTTCGATTGGAAACTTTTTTTAAACGGCCGTCCCTAAACTGCACAATTCTTTTGTATAGTTAGCCGTTGATGCTCTTATTTTGCAGTTTGTGAAGACTTTGCGCAAACGTTTACGTTACATTCTTTTTAAGAAACTTTGTGGATCAAACGACAAGTACACACACCAAAACTAAGGAAGAATACAAAACATACATGAACGAACGAGCAAGAGAGTGTTAGCTTTCGCTTAAGACCATGTTGATTTAGCCGTTTAGCGTTAGCATTCTTAATGTTTATCATTAGAAGTTTAGGGCTAGCACAATTAACTTTTAAGCTAGCTGTGCGCATTACTGGTGGCTAATAGAGTAATAGGAAAAAATGAGTCGGTCTGGTGTTATCGTGGGTTGGGCGAACCTCCAGATTCGTCTGTGTTTGACGTCATGTCTTTGGGCAATTCAGCAGCCGTGCCTGCTGGTGGTGGTCTTACTGCCCCCAGGCTAAAATTAACTCACCATCACCAGTTCCTAAATGGGTGAATGACTAAACAAGTACAGGAAGTTTACCGCTTTCCATTTAGAACCGATACCAAGAGAAACCCGGAGAACCCATCTTACCGTCTCTTTTGAAGACTTTGATTAATCCTGACTGTGAACGATGAAATCCAGCGTTCGTAATGCAGGTGCTTAAGGTCATACATCAGATGTAGTTACTGTGACAGCCCTTAAGGGCGCTCAAAGTGAGGAGACGGTTTGAAGGAGAGTTAAAAACGTCCTGTCAGAGCAGTGTCAGCAGTCGGGACGGGAGAGCGGCCCCATCCATTACTCCACCTGTCTTCCAGAGGCAGTTAAGGCATGCCCTGCCCTGTTTTCTCCTTATGAGGCAAATTGAAGCTGGGGGTTAGGTCCCCTCTTTCTCTTTTCCCTCGTGCATTGCAGTTTACAGCTCTCCTCCCTCTGTATCTCCATCCCCCTCCCTGTTCCCTGCTTTGCTTGCACGGGTCTGAGCTGATATGCATTATCGCAGGGCTCCTTGCTGAAAGCCAGTCACTTTGCATGTGTCCTCTGCCTGGATCACCACAGGGATGGGGGGGGGGGGGAGACTCG
>JAVLVB010000669.1:3158692-3173660 GCA_032876305.1 Orestias chungarensis | reverse complement strand
GAGGGAAGGCGGTGGGGGGCGGGCAAGGGTTGGGGGGGGACATCCGAGCCACAGGTATTATTACGATCCTAAGAGGAAAACCTTAAAGGCTGCTAATGCCTGCAGGTGTCTGCAGCAGGTTGCTCCATCTGTCTTCCCTCGCCTCCTCCTGCAGGTTTGTCATTCACGCCCCGTTTCGAGCTGCTCGAGTCCCAGGGTGCAAATACGCCCGACCCAAATCCGCGGGCTTCCCATTTGTCTCGCTGCCCATGTGGGTTAGTGGTTCACAACGGAGATCCCGGCAGAATACCCTCCGAAACAGAGCGGCTGGGTGAACTTTTGCTCTACAAATCAAAGAAACTATGCTTTCCTTTATTTTTTGGTGTTGCAAAGACTGGATCATACATTGAAAAATAAAGAGATCAAAGCGTGTTGCTTAAACAATAAATCATAACTCTATGTCGTTCTTCTGATGTTTCAGAAGAAAGACAGTTTAAAGATAACACAGCATCCGTCGCTTTATTCTGGCTTTCAACAGAGAGTGGATTGATTTATTGACAAAATCAAACTCTTGAAACAGAAACATGTTGAATAAATGCGTTACAAGACATGTAGTTCATACTATTCTTCAAATAGTAGGGCAGGCAGGGAGTTTTTGATTTGTTCTCACAAATCAAAAACGGTTTTGTCTTGTATGTCCAAACAAGCATTTCAATGTTTACATTTTAATTTGTGCAGCATAGCACCACAAGATCACCCAAACTAACTGGGCTTACAACAAGGAACTCTTAAAATCAGGTGCTAGTTTGTTAGGTCTCCAAATTACTGCTTTCAGACAACACGTCTGCTGAAAGCATCGTCCTCTTTGGGGAAGTTACAAATTTGGCCTTTATCCCTTTTTTTAACAGTTGGAAAAACAATTGATGATACAGTTTGGCATTTCAAATTTGCCAACCTTACTTTGTCAGTTGGTTTCTTTTTTTTATATGAATTAAACATTTCTCAAATGAAAGGTCGTAGGATGGAATTCGATCGTTGTTTGGCTCAGATTAAAGTCATATATGTTTATGTTTAATAAGTTTTAGTTCATCAGCACTTCTGTCGATATATTTAAATATTGAAATATGTTGAATTTCTTATACTTTTCATGCATTCAATGAAAAATGTTAGTATGTGATGTGCTAATAACAAATCAAAGCTGATCAAAAGATGTCTGCCTGGTTTATTGATGCAAAACGACAACACCCAACAGTCTTTTCTGTTGTTTAGAACATGCAAATATGCCTTCAAAACCCATCAATACACACAAATTGATGTTTAGTTTTAGCTGGGTCTGCACAGAAGGCTGCGTTGTGCTGGAAATGAGTTTGACCCATTCACATAACATGTAAACAATGTTTTACGGAGACAGGATCTGCTGCTACACTTAAATTAAGAAGAAATAAAAAAAACATGATCGAAGAGACAAAAATCATCATTATAAAAACATTGAAAATCTCCAGTAAAATTAGAACGCACGGCGGCAGAGAAATTCCTGACAATGGAGCAAAACACCAGAGGATTCTTAGTCCAAATTAGGATTCAATGCAACAACACTGGAATTTAGTTACTGGCACAACAAGTCCCCTCGTTCTGCTTCTAAATTACAAATTAAGATTCCCTGAAAGACACAAACACTGAAATGATTCCAGTTAACGGAGGTTATTGGCTGTTAAGGCACAAACTAAAACCGCATCTGAGGAAAGGAGGAGGAATGGGCTTCATTTTTTAAAAACCGTTAAAAAAATGTAAACTAGTAAAACAAGAGTCGGCGGCGAAATAAACAAACAAAAACACATCATGGTACATGTTTTTCACTTTTAATATTTCACATTTGTTTCACATTTGTTTCACATATCTACCTAAACTCCACGTTGTTTTTATTCTCAACATGTGATCGAGTAATTTGTTCATATGCTTTATGTTAAACTCACATGTAGAACAGGTGTTCACATATTCCTCGAAAGTGGGAAGCAAGTGACACAAATGTGAAAACATGGGAATCAAGTTTTAATGTTCCAAATTTAAATTAAATTAAATTAAGTTACGGTAGTAACAATTACACTGAATAAATCATCTAGGAATAGTTGTTGTCACTGTAAAATCAAATTTGAATACTTAAAATCCAAGATTCCTGGGCAAGAAATGTTTTCTCTTGAAGACAAAGAAGACTCAAGCCAATAAATCGCATTTTGTGACATTTTTGCATAAAGGCTGCATCCAGACCTAATTTCGGACCGTACGGACGAAACGAGCTCTTGAGGACCTCGTTGGATGGATGTAGGTAATCCAAATAAATTATCTGGTACTGTCCCCTGTCAGATGTGAGGAAAGCCCACAGCATTCTTGGTCGTGCTCCAGAGCTCGCTGCAAAATCATTACCTTGCCTCGTTGCCCAAATACATTGCAAATAATCCATATAAATCATACAATCTAGGCCAAGTCAATGAGAGCTATTTTGTCTGTTTTTTAGTTATTTCCTCAGCAGGGCTTGCATCACTCAGCTCACAGCCATCGACAGAGTGGCCTAGTTTAGGAGCCACAGTGGGTTCCTGAAGTAACCATTCCTCCCTTGCGCTTAAATTTTACGACTGCTCAGACTGGACTAAATTGCCGGCTGCCAGCTCTCCGCTCTTAGCTTCGTCTTCCCCGTTTCCACTTTCTACTTCGCCCAGCTGTCACTTTGACAAAGATAAAGATGGGCCTCGTTGAACTCGTGTGTTCACAATCGAGTAACAGAGCAGGTGAAGAGAAGCTCATTTTATAAGAGTCTCCCTCGGCTCAAGTCCATGTCTTTGATGGTGTCAAACTAAAGTATACCATAAGTTAAAGTATTTTATCTGTTGTCTTATTTGTATTCAGCGTCTTTTAATCAGGCAACACTAAATAAAACCAACAAATTTACTTGAGGAGTCCCCTAAATGTTGAACAGAGTCTATTTAGAGCATCACGAAGAGAAAGGAAGAGCAGGTTGAGGAAAAGTTTAAAATATATAAATGTTATACTCTACATTCAATCTATCATCTGAACATTTAGAGAAGATGGAGCGCCTGCTGGAACACATAATGCCTAGTCAAAGCCCAGGCTAAATTGACCTGTCAGTAAATCCAGTGGGTTTGTCAGCATCTGACCAATCAGTGGTTGCAGTTTCCCGCAAACTGAAACGTCCCTTCCCTGAAGTAACAGTCTGTCAACCTCTGACTACCAATGTGTATCGTTGTGAACACGATTGATTTAGTCCAAAACCATCGAAAAAAATGGTAAAACTTCACTTGAAAACTGTCACCTGGAGCGTTTAGAGAATTTAATAAAGTTTGATCCATTTCTACATGGAGTCTTGTAAAATGTCAAAGATGGATCAAGGCCTGCGTTGGGATTTGCTTAAAGGATAAATCAAACATTAATGGCTGTCTTTGAGATCAGTTTATATGTATCGTTTCTTTATAAACCCAGAACTACACAGCCATGCAGTTCAGTTCATTCATTCACGGCCTAACATACGTGATAACAATATAGTTCGGCTGGTTTATGCAATATTAGGTAATTACTCACCCGCTTTTATGTTCTCATCATTCTTCCTCTGGCTGCCAGAGTCTTTGGCGTTAACCTTCATCTCTACGTATGTTTTTTCCACAAATCACCGTAGGAAGCTGATTTACGATTTTATTGCCGGTCGCTCATAAAAATGTCTCGGGTAACACTTTTAGTTTTCTTTGCCATTTCAACTGTGTTTACATTACAATGTGGGCGGAGCAATCTTGTCGTGCCGTCATATCAATTAAAACAACACTAAAGAAGCTTCAGTTCTTTAAAGAAGTTTTAGTTTTGGTTGACTATGGCGGCCCACTGTGAACAAAAGCAGCAGTATTTTTGCCTGAAGGAAGACTACATTTCCCATGAGCACCAGTACATAGCTTGGTAAAATCCTTATCTTCCGGTCGTCTGCAGTTGGATTGAAGTACATTTCTGTTTCCAGTGTCTGTGTGAAGGATGAATAGCGATGAGATGATGAATCTAAATGTGGAGAAACAATGTCAGATGATGATGTTGGAGATAAGAAATGGGGGGAAGTGACGTATGCCGTAAAGCAGTCAGCATTTGTAGTTATCTTGTGTGGCATGGTTCCTGCCACCCTCCTCAAAGTTGCTTAATGCCGGTTAAAGCGATACAGACCACGCCATGACAGAGGCATCATTCAAGGAGCTGTAAGTCGACATATGATCACAAAAGTTATGAAAATATTTTATGGATGTTGAAAAGTTACTTCCTTAGTGTTCCCTAGACGCCAGGGTGCAGCAACAGGTTAGCAAACTCTATTTTGTGTTCCTCCATCATATCAAGCTCCAATAAAATACGCAGATATTTGCTCCTGTCACATGGATAAAAGAATTTGCCTGTTGAGAAATCAGCTCTAGTTTCACATAATGAACTTTAAGTCCCGACTCGTGCTTTTAAATTGTTTCAATATATACACAACAAACAGCAGTCGTCCTCTTTTTCTTCTTCATTCCACTTCTGGGAATAAATTGTCTAAGTGGGAGCTTAAAGTCATTATCTCCTCCCTCCAGTTCTTCAATCCTGTACTCAGGGCTAATGAACGGAGGTCCGGTTTCGCTCAGCGTCCCCCGAGTGATGAGCGTTCACGCCCGGTTCCCCAGTGGCGAGCAGACATGGTCGACGTCGAGAACGGACGGCTTAATCCTGCGAAAGCGGCGTCTCGGCAACCTTTTGCACGCGGGACCTTCTCTCCGAGCTTGTTTGCTTTCCTGAACGATCGCTGGGGCACATGTTTGGTCACCGGCAGCCGTGTTGTCGTAACACAGAGACGAAGGAGGAGGGATGAGTGACAGCTCTGCGGTGGCCTTGCTGGAAACACAGTGGTGGCTCTGGGAGTCTCCAACTTCATGCAAATCAGTGTTTGCTTGCCGAGCGTCCCGTGTTCATTCAACCGTTTCGTATTCAATCTCGAATCAGCGCAGGACTAACGTCCACTATCAACTCAATTAAAAGCGGTTATCTCTACACATCAGCTCGTTAGGACAACCGTTTGCTTTCTAAACGAGTCGCGTGTCTCTGGAAGCAGACGCGTCGATTTGGAGGGCGCCAAAGGTCAAGACTGAAAATCAGTGGAGGAGTTGCGCCGCCATGCCGCGGCCTCCTCCCTGTTGTGACAATTACACGAAAGGGGAGCGCCGCCACGGGACGCATTTCCATCCAGGCGTTTATTGACTGTAACAGCGGGTCAGCTGCGAGACGGCCGAACACAAACACGATCGTCACACGCCGCTGCATAATGCAGCTCAAACAAAGTCATCAGCCACCTAAAATGAGCCACTGATAAAAGCTGCACCGCCCCCCCCCAAACTACTTTGACTAAGAGTAATGACTTTTGCAGGTCGCCCACCATAAACCAGCGCCCAGACAGTTAGGAGCACCTGTTTGTAGCTTATTAATGGTGGGGGCTTCAGACGCGCCGACAGCCCAGAGAAGAAATTGAACAAATTGGACGAAAACTCTGCACCTAAGTAAAGCCGGCGAGGCGTCGGGGAGCTTGGAAGGCCATTTGTCTTGGGCCGCAGTTTCAGCCGGCTCCTTTGGGAGGGAATCTTTGTGCAAATTGTGCGGAGATCATTCAAATTTAGCAGAGGAATATAAAAGGGATTTTTTTCCCATTATGGTGTATTTTTCCGGAAAAACAGGATGGAAAACGAAACATGTTACTGTTTAAATCAAACCCGTGAATGGAAAATTATGTATTTTTTCTAGGGTTTCTTGAATTCTAAAGGGCAAGTTTGGATATTTTAGACTGGACTCAGTTTGTAGAATGAGGGAGAAAGTTTTATGGAGCTAAGAGATGGTTACGATTTAAACGTCTATTTTATTGGGCTTTTATGTAATAAACCTGAGCAAAAAATGGATAGCACTAAAAATATTTAAAGCAACACCAAAGAGATTTCATTTTGGTCAAATTTGCCGGCCAGTGTCGACAAAGCGATGTTTTTCCTGAAGAAAAACTGCATTTCCCATGAGTAGTGTCTGTGTGAAGGATGAATAGCGATGAGGTGATGAATGAATCAACAATGTCATATGATGATGTTGTAAATAGGAAACGGGGGAAGTGACGTATGCCATAAAGCAGTCAGCACATTTGTACTTGTCTTGTGTTTCAGGGTTCCTGCCACCCTCCTCAAAAATGCTTAGTGCCGGTTAAAGCGATACGGACCCCCTCACCATGACAGAGTCGTCATTCAACAAGCTGTAAATTGACATATGATCACAAAATAATAATATTTTATGCAAGTCGAAAAGTTAGTTAGTGTTGCTTTAAGATGCACAAACAGTGAAGGTGCGGCAGGCATTTTCAGGCAAATTCTGATGTGCACAAATCAGCAGTCAGAATGTTTTTTATCAGCAGAAAAAAAAATACAATTTATGCCTTTTTTCCCCATTTAAGGTACTAAATCAAATCAATACAAGACATCTGCTTCAACACACCTGATTCAAATGGTCAGCCATCTGATTCAGTGACACCAGATTCTCTCATCTCTTCTCTAGATGCTCAACAGAACCAAATCAAACCTAAACCGACACGATTTCAATCTTTGTTGAACTTGTTTGTTCCCTACACTAAAAACTTTAGTGTAGTTGTTCCTCGTCTTGCTGACAAACAGGGGATGAAGTCAACTTTGTTTACCTCGTCTTATTATTCAGAGAGGTAGCAGCGGCCTCGTCGCTGAAGTCGGCGGCCCCTCTGGGTTGTTTTTCTTTGCATTAGTCCGTAATGAGCCAGAGAGCCCTGATTGATTCGAGCTAGTGACCAAATCCTGAGCCACTCGATGCTCCCCTGAACTTTGCTCAGCACACATCTTTAATCACGCTCACCTTTTCTTGTGGTTGCAGCCTATTTGTAATTACCAACCTCCCAGGGAGTATTGGTGGGGGGGGGGTGTGTGCATAGGTCACAGAACGATGCTCCAGTTGGTCATATATACCGTTTTGGAGCATTTCCATAATTATGATACTTTTAGTAGGAGGGAACATTAGCAAAATACGATTCAAGCTAACGTTCTGATGATTTCACAAAACTGTCCAGTAAGTTTTTATATTTAATACACTGGATTATATTTTTATATATACTTCAGTCAAGAGTGATGCTCAAGCGTTTCTAATGATATCTGATGCAATCATGACATCGGACAGAATCATTTGGACATAATTTGCAAACAAACCAGAATTGTTTTGCTCTTTTAGCCTGACTGCCATGAATCGCTGGTATCCGGTCAAACACGAGCAAATAGGACAGAAAACGAGGAACAAGGCAACGGATCGTGATTCTATATGATGGACAGAGGGGAGATTCACAAGAAGCATGTGTAGGAAAATTAAGATTTTCTCCAACTAAAATAAAAATGCTTAGAAACCTCTTATTAGGCTTTTTTAATGCAAACTGACAGGAAATAGATTTCTTTTTCGCCAACGCAGGCACTTTTGTAAATAAATTCCATTGATATGTCAGATTGCCCTATAAATTAGTACAAAAAAATTAAAAGTACTACTAAAACTAGATTAAAATCCAACACAATTTAATAAATAATATCTAATATAAACTAGAAAATCCACTCTGAACAGAAATTAAAGGTGTATTACACACAACGAGGCACTCCACGCATAAAAATTGAGGAATTGGTGCAAATGTAATGAACCCAAGCAATTAACTGGGTTTACTTACATTGAAAATTACAATGAGACAGGTTTAAAAATATATATTCGGCATTTGTTTTGAGATTAACTGAGATGGATAGCTCATTATTTGATTGGTATATAAAGCTTTGACACAATGAAAGAGGAAGAAAAGTCCCAGAATACAATTTTGTTCCATTCCATTTTCTTTTTACTAGACTTTGAAAATGCCTAAACCAAATTCTCCACTCTTCCAGCAGCATAGGAGCCCTGCTTTATTCAACGAAGGGGACATAATGTTTCCCTGCCATGGATGCTTGATTGATTCTTTTGCACAGCTTGTACGCTGCACATTTGCATTTACATTCCCAGAGCTGCCTCTGACAGAAAAGGGAAAGCTTTTGTCCCAAACTTCTGCCGAAAACAAAGGCGTTCTTATGAGGAGGCCCTAAAGAACAGTCCCTGATTCTCTGTCTCCCAGACTGGACTTAAATACTCCTCATTCCTTTCTCATTCATTAACAGTCCCCCCCCTCCCAACCTCCCCGCCATACGGGGCAAAGAAATACCTCAACCACAAAAAAATGAAGGAGTCGGACTCGGCATAATGATCGCTGAAACTGTTTACTAATACCGCCGCTGCTCACTCGGCTTTATTACAGAGTGCCAAGGTTTCCATTACTGCAAACAGAGAGAGGCGAGGAGGAAGAAGCAGCAGAGGAGGAGGAGGACAGAACAGAAGGGAGGGAAACTGCCAACATCAGATTAAAAGAAGAGGAAGAAAAAAAAGAGACGGGCTCAGTTGATTTACGCCTTCATTACTCTACCCTAACTCTGCTTATTGCAAATCATGATGCTGCTTTATGAGCTGAATCCTCCATTACGACAAGGCCGGGAAGACGGCGCTTTAGTTCATAAAGCAGGCATACATGATCCGCCAACCGCCGGCGTCTAACCCATTCATCCCAACACATAAAAAAAAAAACACAGGCAGAGGAGAACCGGCTTATTTTTACATGTGGTTCCTCTGACCAAACATCGGAAGCACGACTCAAAGAGCAGAACTGTGGTTTTCCAACGTGTTCTTATGTTAAGCTCTACAGGAAGATTAAAGGTTCAATTTTATATAAACATAACGTTTAAATATAGAAATGGAGAGAATCCATAGACAACCAGACAGAAGGATGGATGGATAGAAAGACAAACTGATGAATGGAGGGGTGAAAACAGGGATGAACGTATAAATAAGTATTAAATAGATAGATGGACAAACATACGAATGGATGGATGGATGTAACAGAAACGAGGTATGGATGGATGTCTACCTGAAAAACAGACGGATGGACAGACAGATGGAAAAAAGCATGAATGGATGGTTTGACAAATGGAGCAAAAGAAGGATGGACAGAGGATACATACAAATATCTGTAAAAGTACAGATGGGCGGATAGCCAAATGGACACAAGGATGGATAGACAAAAAGATGGATAGATGGAGGATAAGCTAATAAAAGGACAAATCTTACAAGCAGATGGCCTTAAAGTCAAATGAACAAAGAGGCAGACGTGTGGACGGATGGATGGACGGATGGATGAAAGAGTGAATACCAGCGGACGGCGGTAGGGCACATAAAGCGTGGAAACATGAATCCACTCCTTCACCTCTAACCCACCGTAGGCAGAGCAAGGAACCTCCCAGGATACGTTTGGCTGGAACTCCCAGCGAGTGTTTAATGTTAAGCGAGCGCTGACAGATTTAAGTCAACAAACGCGTTAAGGCAGCAAAGGTGTGTTTACTGGCCCCCGCCACCCGTGAGGAGGCGTGTGTGTGTGTTTACACGGGAGAGCAGGACAGATTATTTTTTCTTTCCCACTTTTATTTACCGAACCAAAGGGAGGTCCTCGGCGTGTGGCTTGCTCTTTTTTTTCTCCCTACCCCGGTGATTGAATTTGCGTCTACGTGTGCGGCAGCGGTGGCGACCGCATCCGAAGGGGACGCTGATAAATCAGCAAACGAGCTGCTGGAAAACAAGCCGCTGGCGTAGTTTGTTGGACATGTGGTCTAAAACAGGGCTGACAGGAAAAAAGTTGACGGATGCCTCACTCACGTCCATTATTTATGAGACTGAGGAGATCTGCAACTCGTGTCAGGAGCACTCGTTCCTGCCGCTGCAGGTCAGGTTTCTGACACGGTTCTGAGCGTGACCTTGACCGGCGCCCGTCTACGCTCACATTTACTGCTAAACCTGGGTTTATCTGGACGGTAGATGAGCCTGTACATGTGTTTCACTGCACAAGCAGAGGTTGACCTTCCAGACGTCGGTGTAACTTTCTATAAGCATCGTGATTATTAATGTACCTCATCTACCAGGCATCAGGAAGAAAAGAATTATTCTTTTAATGCATTTTAGCCTTTCGGCCACACGAAAACTACATCTTACATCTTGTAAGAGCTTTGAGGACATCAGTCTTCAAAAACTTAACGCTCAGTTCACACATGTGACTGCTGTTGTGAGAGGTTTGTCTGTTTTTACAAGCCCAACGACTCCAGTACGTTAAAGTGAACAGGAGGTGAAATGTTTCCTTCCTAACAGGAAGTTATGGTTGTTTTAAAGGATTCTGATATGGTCAGTTACCCTTCTTTCTATGCACTTGACAAATTTAATTTGTCCAACTATTTGTGGACAAGGCCTTAGTCTGGGCTCTAGTTTTTAACTAGACTTTTCCATCAAGTCCATTCCAGTACTTGACTAAATTCATGTTTTTATTGATTGTTTAACCGTCTGTTCTATGAACCATGCTGGTATAAAATGACTACTATCTCTGATTAACCAAATTTAAAAGTAAGACAGTAGATTCTTTGGAAAAACCCAGCCCAGGCATTCAGAAGTGTTTACCTACCAAATTTCCTTTAAGGACCAGAAATTTCCTTTAAGGACCAGATCTTCTTGGAAAAAAAAACAAGACAGGCAGACTTTGCCTTTCGTCTAAGTAATATCTAAGTTAAAACATTTCTGTGTATAACATATAAACATCTAGACAAAACAATCTTTGTTCCATTATTTATCCAGGACAAAAAAGTTTGAAAATGAACACACTAGATTTCTAAAACATGAAGGATTGGCCAGATTTTCTCAAACTGGACCTCTTTAGCTACTTTATTCAAAAAATATCAAACTATCCAGAAAACCCATTTGAGTCCCGTATTATAATTGGGACGACTGGAGTGTTGACCCCTGTAAATGACTTTAGTTAGCCCAGGCACGTTTTGTAGCATGGGTTGAAATTTTATTTTTTATTATGTCGCTCACTTTAAGCAGACAGAAAGAGTATCTTGGCATTAGCAAGATGTTAGTTTTACAAGATGTACCTGGACAAAATTAAGGTTCAAATCCCACCGTAACTGCTGAGATTCCTAGTAAAAAAATTGGAAAGCCAGATTAGTTTTGTTACCATGCCAAACGCTGAGTACCAGCAAACATGTATACGATTTTAGTGGAAAATGTTACATTTTTAATGGAACCACACAAAAACACTGGATAAAGTCCCTAAAAGGAACCTTCGGACGTCTGCATCATATGCATATCAACACAAACCAATTTTTTATTACGCACAGGTTACATTAAGAAAATATTTATACCTCTAAACACTGGGATCCAATAATTATGACAAAAACCAACACTATTGTGACACATGGGGGCACAAAGGAAGCTAGTGGCCAAACCTTTTAGTGGCTTCACAGGATTGGAAAATGATCTCGCATAGAAATTATACTCTCATATTTTATTACAGTATTTAAAATTGCTATCAGGGTGTAAACTGGACCGGGGGATTAGAATTTTCGTCCCACCTCATGTACCACATGTGATGTGATGACAAATAAAGATTCCTTGATTCCTTGATTCCTTCCTTGATCTTGAGATGCAATATCAGGTGTGAAATCTTTTCATTCTTCTCTTTTCTTATCCGTGGTTTCATCTCAGTGTAACTATTGATAGTTGTAAGGTTATTCTACTGGCTTAAGCTTGAAAAGTACAAGTTCAGAAGTCTCAAAGATATATTAGCAAACAAAAACTGCATTCCAAGTGTTTTCTCAAAGAAAGGCTAGATATATATATCCACCCTTCTTCTATCACTCTTACAGCTGGGGGTCCGACCGTCAGATTGAATCAAAGCCACAATTGATTGAATCTTGAGTGACTGATATCTCATAGGGACCACTAGTCTAGTCACAATGCTTCACAATCAAGTGGAATTCAATCAATCAGATGACATCATGGAGCAGTTTGAACCTGCCTCAGGGAAAGAGGGCCGCCCGTAATTTTAAGGCTTTGAGATCTGTTTTAAGCCCAACAGCAGCTCCTAGGAGGACCCATGTTAATGAGCGGCGCAATGTAATTAATACAAATGGAATGTTTAATGCAATTTTTCCATTTCAAAGAAACTCCCCCGGCATCTTTCCCTACAGTAGATTCAGTTCTGTTGCATTAAGCCTCCGGCAAACAATAACCCGAGTTTGGCGTTGCCTTCATCCGATCAAATTCAATTAAAGAGGAGTGCTTGCAATGCTTCAAACAACAGTAGACTTTGAGGCTCAACTCGGAGGTCTTCTGGCAGGTCCTGCCCCATTTGTCTTTGACAGACAGTGGCATCAAACAGTAATTGGAGAACTCAGAGACCCACAACACATCCGTTTGTCAGTTTCTCATGTCAGAGCTCAGCGTTCAGCTGCTGGGGGTATTCAACAATGACCTTTTCACAAAAGGGACAGGTTTCTCCTGCTGGCTCGGCGATGCCCTGGGTATTATTCAGCCTGAAACACAAGCTTGATGTTATTGTGTGTCCCGCGTTGCCACAGAAAGCGTGTATCGTGTCCTTCCCTGAGGAATAGGCATTCCCACAGCAGCACACATGCTTAGGTTCGGCAGGTAGCGTTTGTAGTGGTCTTTCAATTTGTCTCGCTCACAATAAACCATCCTAATGTTATGAGAGGTAGCAGAACAATAGCAGAAACCTTTCTTTCTTTTTGCTCTGGGGACCGAAAGTAAATAGGACCTTTGCTGATGTGTTTGCCTGCTCATTTAGAGCACCTCAGAATACGACTTGCACATTGTACCTCGGTGAGGAGAAGAAGAAAAAACACTGCAGCACAATGTGGAGAGGCCTACAATAGAGTCCAGATATCATTCACAACACAGACACCATTATCCACAGAAGGAGGGGCCCCATCTGGAAGGTGACAGAGGAATTACGCGCACAGTGCTGCCACCAAGACAACAGACTCCCTGAACCTACGAGGACGGGCTTATGCCGAGCCGATGCCCACTGGGTTGAGGTTTTCTGCGTCATCCGAGATAACCTGGATCGTTACTCCTGGAGGCTGTTAGAGAGGGGGAAAAAAAAATCACATCACTCTCCTCTCACCGCTGCCAAGAAAAACCGACAGTCACCCCAGCACACACACACATGTAATTAAGGGCTGTTGCCAGAGTCTGAAGGGGTTAACGTCACTAGGAATCTCATAGAGTTACCCAGCAGCCAGCGTCTC
Source organism: Orestias chungarensis (assembly GCA_032876305.1). NCBI lineage: Eukaryota > Metazoa > Chordata > Actinopteri > Cyprinodontiformes > Cyprinodontidae > Orestias > Orestias chungarensis. The sequence continues at coordinate 3,160,416 of JAVLVB010000669.1, read as the reverse complement.
AAAAAAGTTGACAGCGCTCACTGTGGCTGCCGTTCAGAAGCAAAGCAAGGATCATTATCATCTTCTCTTGTCAAATCTCTCCCCGTTTCTAAGCTCCCAACTTGTGTTTTTATCCTTTTCCCTCAACTGCCGGCCCTCATGATCTCCCGTTACCCTCTCGTCATCCAGATATCAATATTATCCCACTGTAAAAAAAACTTACCTGCCCGACTCAGATTTCCTCAAAAGTCCTAAAATTCAGACAGTGGGGTCCACCCACCCCTTCATCCCTTTACCCACTCCTTTTTACACTTGCTCTTTTTTTTCCATACTCTTATTAACTGGCTGTCATGTTCTGCAGTCTCCCCCAAGAAAGTGTTTAGCGTTCCTCAGTCCACTTACTGCAGCCAGAGTTAAGCCTCTGGGCTTTGCTTAGACAGGAATCCAACTGGAGAAGGAGGGGATGTTGTGCAGGACCGGCGGACATGATCTGTCTGCTGCACTCACTCAAACTCTACCAGCTACCTGCAGGCAACACCGCCGAAACACACAAATCGTACAAGAAATTACTTCAGAGAGGGATTTTTCAGCCTTCCTTTCCTGAGGAGTAACTTATCAGGATTACTGCCTGAATATCTGGACTGGATAGATGCATAAAATACAAACGCATTAGGCCGAGCACTTCATTCCTGATGTACATTTTTACCTCTGCAGGAAGTTGCATTTTCACCTCAGTCACTTAATCTGTATGTCCGCGTGGTGTCTGCGAAAATCCGTGAACAAATTTCCATGAAATTCGGCAGCAAACTCAGCCTGGAGCCGGGGAACGGCTGATGAGATTTTGATAGTGATCTAGAGCTGTGATTTCTACTATTAGGTGATTATTATTGTTGCTGCCTCCCTCCCCACACACACACCTTAGCCGTAACTCATATTGGATACAGAGATTTAATTCCAAATCCAATCCAGGGTCTTACCAGGGCTCTCCTGGGATCGACAAATCGATTACGCCTCGATTTTTAGACAGAGGTAGAATTTTTTTTCGTCCTTGGACGATGTTTATTTTTCAAACTATTTCTGATTTGTCATTCGTTCTGTCGTTCCCGGTCCTTCCCCCTCCTTCCCGTTCCCTAGGTCAAGTGATGTAAGAAATGAAACATGGCTGCTGGATAGACTTTCATGCCCCTGCTTCACCACTGTCATTTCCGCAACTCTGAAATTGTGCCATGGTCCACGGGGCTTTGTTGTAAATCCCTATCTCCCACTGTCAGACTGCAGCGTACGGCTGGCTTTCGGCTGCCTCCTGGCTGACTAATATATCTTGTTAAATTGTGCTGAGAAGCGTGCGGAGAACTGAGCACCTTTCCTCTTTTCTACGCCGTCTCTTTGAATGCGTGCCTCCTCGAGTTTAGGGGGCACGCATAGATGTGATTGTATAAAAACTATGGCTGAACTCCATGTGTCTGTCAGGCTTTTGTTGGTGATGCTGTTAGACTTCTGGCTAACGCCACGTCAGTGTCGGGAGTTGTAAAGCAATTTCTAAGCAACTTCATAATTAGAAATGCTGTGGAGCCCAGCCAAAGTTTAACAGTGGGGGGGAGAGGGATGAAAAAAAATTAATAAATCATCTGGCAGCTTACATTATTCAAACATTGGCAGCAATTTACTCCCATCTCACACTCAAATAACAGCAATCTAAGTGATTTTTTATGCAAAACCCAGGACTCCCATGACCCACTCGTTGC
>JAVLVB010000669.1:3124020-3158592 GCA_032876305.1 Orestias chungarensis | reverse complement strand
GGGTCTACAAACATAGCCCCATCGGCTTCTCTAAAAGCCACACAATGACTTCACTGCCTCTCTTTCCATATTGTGATGTCTCGGCAGATTTTCAGAAAAGGTTGAGGTTGCCGATCCTAGCTGTACTAATTTATCCTTTCACATCATACGTCTTTCCTTACGTTCTTTTCCATCCAATTACAGTTTCAGCAGCACCATAAATAGATCTCTCTCTGAAGGGAATCCGTCTCATTAGACAAGGATAGAGTCATGAAGTTGCCACTCTGCCTGCGAGGAAACTTTGCTCCGATGGTCAAATGACTCCTCGGGAGGCTCTCTCACAACTCCGCAATCACGATCTTTCATCACAGGAGAAGTTGACTTATGCCCCTCATACAGCCAACATAAACCACCAAAGGGATGCTTTCTTGTAGCACTGACTTTGAAGTCACATGGAGGACCATGTGTATCTAATGACTATCCACGAGTACCAGACACACCCTTGGAAGGGCCGTAGAAGTTATCCCTCAAGGAAAAGGCCAGGACACAACTTCTAAGCTCAATTCGTAGTTTAAGGGTGTCCAACGTTCTCAAACCTTTAGAGCAACAGAGGCACATGGACTTTATATTTTAACCCATCATTTCCATATCGTTTTATTCTAAAGCAACCTCAAAACATTTGATCTCCTGACATGTGCACTCTACCACTATCCCACAAGCAACCAAATACACCGCAGAAGGCTTCTAACCTTTATTTCTTTTACTGAAAATACATAAACTACCATCTGCTGTACTAGGAGAAGTGACGGCTGCAAGTCAATAATTTGACCGTTTGAACTAATCTGAATGAATTGGCTTCATGCATTGCTAGATGTGTTCAGTATTAGACTGAAATAAATCTAATTTCCCTCAATAACGCATGTCGGCGTTTCTGCTTCCTGTTTGTATACGTATTACATAAGCTGAGACGAGACATTCGTCTTTCTTTATGTTACTTCTTTATCCAATTACTGCTTTATGAATAGTTGTCTCTGAAGGGAATCCGTCTCATTAGGGAAGAATAGAGTCATGAAGTCGCTGCTCTAATTGTGAGGAAATTCGCACAAATGGTCACTACGGGATTCAGCAAACAATAAATAACGAGAAACATCCTGTATTTATATGGAATACAAACAAAGGAACACTAGGATCTTAGTTTTCTTGTCGATGAATGTCTCATAGCCCTTAAACGACCAAAATGAAACCACAGGGCATGTTTTCAACTTCTCTGTGGTTGACCACTGTCCACCAGACTCCAACAACATCCTCGACGGTCTGGGACTTGTTGTTGTGACTCATGGGTACAGTAATTTAACCCTCAACTCTATTTTCCCTTAAGAAAACAACAATCGATTCGTGCATGGCACTTTCTGTACCATTACGGCTCTGGCGGTGGTACGCTGCTTTATAAATACACGTCTCTAAAAAGAATCCCGTCTCATTAGGGGGACGTTCGGGTTTATAAGTTTCATTTTCTGCAAAGAAATCCGCCCCAGCAGTCGGGCATTAAAGCGAAAAGCAACTCCAGGATCATGATTTGTCACTGCATGAAGGAAATGTTGACTAATTCCCCCCAAAACGCCCACTATACAAACCCAAAAGATGACCCAAACACACCCCAGTAGGCCAGAGATGTAACCACACCGAGGATAAGGGAGCATTTTTAGGATCGACAGTGACTGACGGGAGTTCATTAGCTCCAGATGTTGCTGCGCAGAGGACTAGAAATGCTGTATATTGCAAGCAAGACACATCAGAGCGATGTGGCCCATCTGGAGCACAAATAATGTAATCAGCTCGGGTCACCGGTCATAGTCGGCTGGCCGTCGGGTAAACCCATCATCCTGTGACGTCGTCAGGGATGGAGCCATGAGGCACAGTGACTTTTAAAAAATAAGAAAAAATGCCACCTGACACGTCGGGTGATGAAAATCTGGTAGAAGACAGAGAGATGCTCGTGTTTTCATCAGTTATTTAACCTCTTCGCGCCGGTTTTTAAGACACGCGCACCCTTTAAATACGCAGCACCGCCCATGTTCCCTGGTTGACTTTGATCAGCCACAGATTCCACCTCTGTACCTTTCATCTGCAAACTTCAAACCCGGACCGTGTGCCTCGGTCCGACCGGATTTCTACTCTCCCTTTTTCACGGAGCTGCTCAGAAGTTGTTCTTCCAAAAACAAAAACAACAAAGAACAAATACAAAAGAGAGAGAGAGAGAGAGAAAAGCCGAGCACTGACCTTTTTCTTTTCAAATGTAAACTCGGTTGTTCAAAGCAGGTCGAGCTCTGCTGATGAGAAGCGGTTTCTAATTCCAGAGCTTATTGCAGAATACTCCCCTGGTACTCTCATTTGCCATCAAGCAAATTACCTTAGTTTTACAAAAGGTTGAGCAATCTGGATGCAACTTTTCAGAACGTTAACTCCCTGCCTGCAGATTGCACAAGCTTCTTAGAGCAGGAGAACGTCTCCATCTCACCCAGGCTCGAGTAAATCATCCAACTTCAGGCTTTTATATTTTTACTGCATTATTAAAGGGGAGCATCAAACATTCACAGACACATGGGGGGGGGGGGGGGGGACCTATCATCTGCCGGTCAATAACCCTGGAGGACATGTTCTCTTTTCTGGAGACATCCCCGTTTGAGGCAGTTCTGTCCCACCTGCGTGGATCTCTCCTGCGTCCTGGAGGGGCGTGGAAACCACGGAGAGGAGCGCAACTGACCAGGCGCTTCAACCCAGCCAAGTTAATCTAGAGGCTCTATAATGCGCGCTAATCTGCTGTTCTATAAGAACAAATTATTATAGATTATAAAACGTCCTGGATTCGCGTGAAAATCCCAACAAGCGGCTCAAACCAACATCATGTCCGTGGAAGTTCAAAGCAGAACACGCTGCTTACCTGATTGATGAAGTTTATTCCAGCGCAGAGAGATTGGATTTGATTTCCCCCCACAGCCAGTGAAATCAAAAAGAAAAAAACCCAGAAATTCAGAATAAAAAAAAGGGACACCAAACGTGGAGGATCCGCTCGCTGCGGCTTTTGTTGCGCGTCGTTCCGCCCCGACTGCGCGTCTCAGCCGCGCTGCATCACTGCTGGCTGGCTGGGAGGATGTCAGGGAGGCTGAGGACTCCAGCCTCCCATTGGCTGCCATTCAGTCCCCCGGCAGAGCAGGGGGGGGGGGACACACGCACACACCCACCAACCCACGCACGCACGAAACACGCGCGCCGAGCGAGCAGCGACAACAACAGAGATCCAGAGACGCGTAAACACGTTTAACTTCGCAGCCCTGCGCGATTCCCGATCGGAGTACCCGGAGAGCGTTTCACGGGGACAGTAGCGCTGCTTCTTCATCTGGAAAAAGTGGCAGTCCCAAAAAATGTCAATAAAATAAGATAAATTCTGTTGCTAAATATAAAAAAAACAGAATATGAAGTTATGTGCGATGTTGGGGATCTTTAAAGGCTAAAAGCAGAAAATGTGACACTTTTATTTTGAAATACTTGGTTTTTGATCCAAATCTTTTGACACAAATATTTACAGTATTTCTTTTAAATGTAAAAGTACCTCCATTAGCACTTTGAGGTACTTCTACTGTGGTTGACCTGAAAATAGAGTCAGATAAGAACATTAGGGAGAAAATAAAAAGCTTGTGTACAAACAAGAGTTTTACTCCAACAAATGGAGTTTAATGCAGTTTTGGTTCAAATCTATGAACCTGCTCACAAAAGAGTCGATTATTCAGTAGTTTTACCAAAGTAATAGTAGCAATACTTCATAATATATGTAATATAGACAAAGTAAAGAGCCTGGAGTAGTGAATCTACCCCAAAATGTGTTTGTGTGTATAAATATTCATGTGGTTTTCTTAAAGGTTGCTCAAGTGAATATAACAAATAAGTAATTATAACTTTTTCTGATTAACTGATTTTTATTGTGATGTTACTCAAGTCAAACTTGAGTCAAGAATGAATATTTAACTGAACTGTAAAAGTTTAGTTGAATATTTACTTTCTGACAACAAAGCAGATTAAACATTTTCCCATTTAAAATTAAAATATCAATATTTATATTTGCTCAGTAGCAACCGTTTACGTACTGAATTATTAATTAAGATGCCTGGAAGGGCGAAGTCACAGCTTTTTAATGTTGTTCCAACACAACATCTGAAATAAACACAGGCACATCTGTGTATGTGTTTTTAAAATGTAAGTAAAACCCCCAAAACATCTTTTTATTTGCAGATAAACGCCATAAATCATCCCTCAGGGGTGCGATCTTCAATTTACTGGTGAATATGGTGACCGGTGAGGGATCCACTCCTCTGGGTCCAGATTTAACACAAAAAAATAGAAGCTAATATTCAACTTTTTACCTGAACTAATTCCTTTAGTTGTTTTTTTTTAAATAGTAATGGTTTAATCCCGTTTAAATCCAACAATACAGTCAAATTAGATTATATGAAGTTTGTTTTTGGCCTATCTCTTTATTATTAAAACTACAAAACCATCTATCATAATAAAGTATGTATACTGGTATTAAATAAAATATAAAAACATAAATAAACATGTGTAGCCGCTACATTTAATGTGTATCACTGTATCGCCCCCAGAGGTCAGGCACAGTACTGCATCACCTAAGTCATCTTTAATGTATTTCCACAGGGAATATTGAAAATGTAACTATTTTGACCATAAACTGTTTAAATCGTACTGAAAATGAATTAAAGGAAGGTCAAGTAGACTAACTGGACTTAAACGGCAGGCGTTAATGTTCTTAATGGGTTTTTATTTTGTTCACTCTAATAATTTAAAGCGACCGCCATTAGACTTCCGGCAGACAAAAAAAACCCCCGCAGCCGTCTGTGGATAGATTTTTAAGTTGTTGAGCAAAGGGAGCCGACCGTATCGTCATAAAATCACGGAAAATTCAAGAAAGGCAAGGAAAAAGGACGCTGAACTCGGCACTGCTTGCTTCAGCCGTTGGTTTACGTCCAGATTTACCACTTCTGGCTTCTTCTGGTACAGAATTTTGACGCATATTTTACGTTAAATGTGACATGAACGTTCAGACTGCAGCGCTTTGAAAACTATGTTAGTGTCACATTTAGTAAAACATATGGAAATGGCACTAATGAGATCTTTATTTTTCAGATACCGTGAAATTGTTGCATATCGGGTAAATAAACATGAATTTGGGGTTAGATTTACCTGCTGTATGAATGTTGCCTCGATGAGGCAGCAGCCGGCAAAGCTGTGGTGTCACAGGCTTCAACTACACCAACAATTCGCTTTCATTACAAGTAAATCTATAAATTAAAGGCACAACTCTCCCTCTCCTGCTGTACCAGAGCTCCGCCACGTTGCCTTCCACTTGCTTTACCGGGGTTTTCCAGCCGCCTCCAGAATCGTCTCGCCTGAAGCAGCTACGACTGTCCTGAAACAACCAGTCGAGATCAGTTCGCTGGCTGAGCCTGTGAACGCTGCTGTTTTAGGGTAATCAAACAAAAGCGGCTCATAAATGCTTCGTCCAGAGCTCTGCTTTGACCAGATTAGCCTGTAATCTTTTGTTTTCTGCCTCTGTTGTTTATCCACACAGTGGCTTCATAAACTGTTGTCTTCACTGTTCTAGGAGGATTTATTTATTCATTTACATTTTAATAAACTCTTTGTGCTGCACTTCAGCAGGTACCTCTCATTCATAAAAAAAACTAAAGTGTGATTCACAAATGAGCTCTTTTTACCCGGGTTAGCTCAGGTTATTAAAAAAAAACAACAAGTCAAAGCGAAGATGTAAAAAAGAGCTGCGGCCTAAAAAGTTCCCCTTTAACAACTTCAGACGTACTCAATATTCACATGTTTGATTCGTTCGTACACCGAGCATCACATGAACGCACCATGTGGTGTTAAGACATGGCAGACGTGTCATTTAAGGTGCAGCATGGTCGCGTGCTTCAGTGGAACAGAGCAGAAGGTGTTAGTGTGTGTTTACAAAGCTTTTAGCAACGAGAAACGAGGAACCACAGGCAAGAAAGTGGGTTTATATTTATCTCAAAAGCTTGAGTGGAAGTGGAGGACAACCTTCTGGCTGTCAAATTAAACACATTGGAGCTTATTTCATGAAGGATTAAGATCCTGCTGAGTAAGAACCAGAAAGAAATGCTGAGTCACTTGTTGCTATGGAGATTCGTCTTTTTCCTACTTCTTCTTCTGGGGAGAAATGGGGACATGAAGCAGAGAGCAAGAGTGTAACACTTAAATTAACAGTGACTCTGTCAAAACTGTGAGTTCATCTGAACCAGGGGTGGAAACAGGTCAGCGGTTTAGCTTAAATCTCTGTTTAAAACAAGAAAACAGACAAAAAATTAAACGTACTACGAGTCAATTAGAGTTCATCAATCGACCCGCTGGGATGATAAACGATAAGTCTCATAATGAAGGGAGGAAAAAACAAAAAATAATATTTAAGTTATAACAGGGGGAAAAATAAAATCAGTGCTTAAGCATTTTATCAATCAAATTAAAGCAGTTTGACTGTTCTAACTGGGGGTGGGTTTGTTGCAAAGTAATGTTAACAATCAACGTCTTCTAATCTGGTTTGGGGGACATTCTCATAAATCTTTCAGTTTTTTTTTTCTCCTAAACATTTTGTTGCCGACTGCCGACATTGAATATATTCTTAGTTTTTATGTTTTTGACATCATTGTAAACCATTCAATATATGTAAAAAAAAGTGTTTTAAAACAGTTTTAATATGAACCTTTAAAAGTTAGAGAGGCGCTTCTACTGCTAACTTTAGCTGAGATAGAAGACTACAAAAATGGCTGCTCCTTTCAGTCTGTTTAAAGGGAAATGTTTAGTTTATTTGTAATTTTACAAACATGGTTTCTTGCAACAAAAAGCCAATTTTCAGTTATTTTTGTTGATATCTTGCCCTTTTTTTTAAGTATTTTATTCTTTTATTCGGTTTTTCTGTTTTATATTTTTGGCTGTTACAAAATAAATTCCACATTGTGGGACGATAAATAAGATTTCCATTTCTACAAGGAATTGCGTGAGAAACAGAAGAAAAACACGTTTTCACTGCGGTAACAACCCAGAATCAGAGTTAACGGGAACACGCAATCTATGAATGGACAAAATAATGGAGATGGATAAATAGTTGGAGAAAAAGAAGTATGAATAGATGGCTAGATATATACAGAATAGAAATATTCTTTATCGTCCCACAGTGGAGATAAAGTATTGCAACAGCAGCAAAGTGATGAATAGATGGATGGATAGAAAATTAAGAAGAAGGTGGGTCAATGACTGGATGAATGTAAATCTTGACAGACTTTATGAATGGACCACAGTAATTTATTAGTTTGGTGCAGGGCCTCCTTTTGCAGCCAATACAGGGTCAATTCGTCTTGGGAATGACACAAGATTTGAAGCCATTCTCCTAGCGTGATAGCGACCAGGTCACGACGTGATGCTGGTGAAGGGAAACGATTCCTGACTCGCTCCTCCAAAACACCCCAAAGTGGCTGAATAATAATTAGATCTGGTGACTGTGCAGGCTATTGGAGGTGTTCAACTTCCCTTTCATAAACCAATCTCTCACCAGTCTTGCTGTGTGTTTTAGTGCATTGTCATCCTGATACACGGTACCACCTTCAGGATACAATTTTTGAACCAACGATGCACATGGTCCTCCAGAATGATTTGACGCGTCCATCTAGCACAAGAATTGGGCCAAGGGAATGCCATGATATGGCAGCTCAAACCAACACTGATCCACCCCCATCCTTCATTCTGGGCATGCAACAGTCTGGGTGGTACGCTAAAGGTGGGCTCATAAGAGAACAATACATGTTTCACAATGTCCACAGTTGAAGATTTGTGCTCCTTGCTCCATTGAAACTGATGTTTGGCATTGGGACGAGGGACCAAAGGTTTGGCTACAGCACCCCAGCCGGGTATATTGACCCTTTGGAGCTCCTGACGGACAGTTTTGGTGGAAACAGGAGAGTTGAGGTGCAGATTTAATTCTACTGTGATTTGGGCAGCTGTGGTTTTATGTTTTTTGGATACAATCCTGGTTAGCACCCAAACATCCCTTTCAGACAGCTTCCTCTTGCGTCCACAGTTAATCCTGTGGGATGTGGTTCGTCCTTCTTGGATGTATGCTGACATTACTCTGGATACTGTGCCTCTTGATACATCAGAAATACTTGCTGTCTTGGTCACAGATGTGCCGGGAAGACGTGCACCAACAATTTGTCCTCTTTTGGAACTCTAGTATGTCACCCATAATGTTGTGTGCATTGCAATATTTTGACCAATACTGGGCTCTTACCCTGCTGAGAGGACCTTTAAACTCTGCTCTTACTGATGCAATGAGCAATTATTAAAGATTGGCCACCAGGCTGGTCCAATTTACCTATGAAAACGCCCACATTAAAATGGATGGAAGGATAACATGACCAAAGGATGGATGGATGGGTGAAGATACAGAAGGATAGATGGCTGAATTGTTGGATGGAGGATTGGATGAATATATGGATGAAGTAACAAAAGTGTGGATGGATGGATTGATGGATATATGGGTGGATGGATGGAGATGAGGTTATTGACGATTGGATTTTGCAAAACCTTATAGATAAACTGATGGCTGGAACAATAAACCTATTGATTGGATGGATTGAAGCATAAAGTGACAGAAGGATGGATGAATGGATGAAGCAACAGATGGATGTTGATGGACAGATCAAATGGCAAAAGGATGAATGGGTGGTTGGATAATGTAAGAGATGGATGGAGTAGAAGAAGTATGGATGATTGGATGGTTTATGATTAAACTGATGGATGGATTAAGTTAGGAATTTAAATGATAGGCAAAGAAAAGTATTAATGGAGGGATTCCACAGTATTCTCGTCTATTAAAACTCATACTAACAATGCCAACATTTTCCAGACTGCTTCTTACGAACCCCGGTGTGTTTCTGGGTACAGATCCAGAGCGCTTAACCTCATGTGCATGCAGACGTTACAGCTGTCCAAGATTGAGGATTTATTGCCTTTATGGTTTGAGAAACGCAGACGCTGCAGCCGTAAACAGCCACATAATTAAGCCAAGATGTAGCAAAAGCGGCCCGGCATACATGACAAGATAATAAAATTAGAGTCTAAAGTAAATCCAAGTAATTTCCTTAGACGGGGGGATAATGAGTTCATGATTTTGAGCTAAATCAACAAAAAGTCAGCAGTTAAATTTATAAACAAAATGCCTCGTGTTGTGAAAACTGCAACCTAAACACACAGCTTCAGCTTTTTATTCATCATTTGAGCCACGTTCCGTTCATAAATGACGCGAGCAACAACGCACGCGTCGCCTCTAACGAAACCAGAGCACCCGTCAAGTGTCCAGCGTCAAAGATGGAAAGGGAAATCCGAGGGCGCATATGGCCTTCATGGTTTCACTTCTAACAAGTCCCCCCCCTTCACTGCCAAATTCGCAGAACACGGCGCCGTGAACACGTTACCACCCATGCGGTGTTTGTGTCACGATGACCACTGGGCTGCTGTTGGGGCTTTATGAGTTTAATCCCTGGAAGCAGTCCAAGCATCCACTTTGCTGCCCGTCCTGTCCTCTCCACCAAACATCAAGCTCCTGCCTGCAGCGCGAAAACGCTTACAGCCGAGGGGTTGTCCGTGTTTGGCATCACGTTCTATCAGGAGATCAGCCCGAGATGAGTAACCGCTGCCCTTGACTGCACCGCCCCCACTGAATCCCCTCAGCATTATTCGTTTTTATCTCTTTGCTGGTTATTTAACAGCCTGTTGCCGTTAAAGAACAGTAACAAAAAATAAATAAAATTATCCTGCGAGGGGCCGATGCTGGCTTTCTCCAGCGCTTGCATGTGTCCTGTTTGCTGTATGGATTAGGGAAATGTCAGAAAGCCTCACAGACGTTCATCCTCGTCTTACTCGAGGAGAAGATGACGTTTGCCGGACACGTGAAGGCCGAACTCGGTGAAAACACCTGACAGCGGTTTGAAAATAATAGAGATATGTATTCATTTTTAAATGGAGAAAGTGCTGCCAGGAGTTTGTGTTTTTACAGGCATCCATATTTCATTAACTTGTCTCTCACCTTGCCAGAGTCTGTGTGAGGCTGACGGGAACAACAGATGAGCTATGATGGCGCTGCCAGCCCAGGCGTTAAACCGGTTCTTTCTATCCTTTATTTATCCTTGTTTATAAAGGACCTTATTTCTCTATTCATTTGACGCCCGGTTCTATACACTGGCAGATTTGAGCTGAAGAGCATTGAATGTTGGGCCTAACTTTAAATCTGGAGAGCTAATGAAAACAGTGGTTTTCCATTAATAATTTCAATTAGCGGGGAGTAAAGCAAGCTATGTGAAAAAGGATTAAAATTATTTTGCTATATACCTAAGGTGGAAGAAGGAAATCTTAGAGACCTGTTTTATTTGGGACTTGAAAGATATTTCCTGATCAAAAATAACACAAAGGTCCTTTATATTGTTACCAGAGGCCAATTTGATGTTATCCAGTTTAAGGGGTTGACTAAGTAGTTTCTTCTTTAGAGGTTCTGGTCCAAAGATTATAACTTCTGTGTTTTCAGAGTTCAAGAGCAGAAAATGTATAGTCATCCACATTTTATGTTTTCTACACATGCCTGTAATCTACCAAACTGGATAAATACATCTGCATAACAGTGGAAATTAACATCATGCTGTCTGGTGATTTTACCAATAGGGAGCATCTATATAGTAAATAGAATTGGGCCAAGTACGGACCCCTGTGGTACTCCACAAGTAACCTTACAATGCAGAGAAGATTTGTCATTTAGATGAACAAACTGAGATTTATCAGACAAATACGATTTAAACCAGCCTAGTGCTGTTCCCTTGATCCCCACAGGGTTTTCAAGCCTTTCTATGAGGATATTGTCACAGTGCTAAGCTCTAAAAACTGGTGTTGTGAGTCCAAGCTTGGGATTTATCCCAATCCAGAACTTGAATATCGGCAGCACTTTAACACAAGACGACGGTTCCAGCGTTTGATTCACGCCACCAATGCAAAACGTCATTTATGCTATTCAGTTGTAGAACCGTCTTTCTGTAAAAGTTTTATATTTTTGTAACCTATTGATAAACGGATCAGTTTTTCTAAAAACTATTTTTCACTATTGTTCTCTGAGTTACATCAGTAATAAAAGTCTGTATGATTCATGGTCAATATCGGCATCAGACGATACTGAAGACTGAAATATTGGTATTGAATTGGAGTGAAATTAAGTAAAAAAGTCGTATCATGAGACCCCAAGTTGGTGCTATAGAAATAAACTTAATTGAATGGATGAAAGAATGAAGAGACAGACTAAACTGAAATCACATTGATAAGTTTGTCATACAGTTAAATTTACTGCTTATATCAGCAGAAGCCTCTAGTTGTGAATAAACACAAGCATCACTCATTTATTGGCACGACCTAAAACAACTTTCCTTCATAAAAAACTATATTGAAACTTTAATTTCCTAAGCTTTGTGCTTAAGCCAACATCGTCCCTTTGATAAGTGGGACTTTGAGTCCTGCTGAGGCAGAACCCCTAAAAAAGAGAAATCAATAAGTCTCCTTTTAGATACACAGAGTCCTATAAACAATCCCAGAAAAACATCAATATGCTACAGCAAAGTGAACAAGGGAGCACAGAGGAGTCAGGCACCCAAGCAGCCCGCATCGCAGATATCACAGTCTTCTTTAAAGAGAAAAAGATACAGTGCTGTTCTTCGGGGCAAAGATAAGTTTTTATCAACTTAGTTTCTCAGCTCCCAGGAGAAATAAACACACAGGAAAATATTTGGATCTTTCCTCTCTGAGAAATCTGAGTTATTAAAAAAAACAACAACATCACTATGCAGCAAGTAAAGCTGCACATTTACTCTCGCCTGCCTGACTCATCCATATTTCTTCAGTCACTTCTTCCAGCTCAGATAAAGCAACACTTACCAAAATGAATTAATTCAGTCCCAGGCTTGTTTGCAGCACAGATCGCATCTGTTGTGAGGTTATCTTTGAATCTGTTTATAGTTTTCATGGGTTCACAGATGAAACAGCTGATGGTCACAAGTTACTCATGACCCGCTAGATTGTTTTCTCCAAACCCCCCCTCCGGGGGCTTCGGCCCTGAATGATGTATTCTGACTCCCTCCTTAAGAAAAGGTGGAAATAAAGACAGGCTTTGTTCTCACATGTCTTCCAAGTTTCTCCGTTAGGTTACCAGAGGTACCAGAGTATGTATGTTGATGAGTGGGTCAAGGATGTGGAGTACATTGACGGATGGATGGAAGAAAATGGGCGAAGAAAGGGAATCCTAAAACATTTGATATTTGGATGGACGGGCGGATGGATGGATGGGTAGATCAACAAATGGATGGATGGATAAATGTAATGGGTATAGACAGGGTACCATAAAAGAATAGATTGATGGATGGATGAATAAAATGGGAGTACAAAGGTAATCCTAAAGCAATGGATGCTCCAATGGCTGGATGGATAAATAGATGGATGGACGGATGGACAGATCAACAAATGGATAGATGGATGAATCAATGTAATGAGTGTGTAAAGGGAATCCTAAAAGAATGGATGGTGAGATGGTTGGAAAGATGAATGGATGGATGGACACACGAATGGATGGTTAGATCAATTAATGTGTGGCTGGATGCACAAAATGGGTGTAAAAAGGGAATCCTAAAACCATGGATATTCGGATGGCCGGGCAGTTGAACGGATGGATGGATGGGCAAGGCAGTTATTGCTTGTTAAAAGCATTTTTTATTTACGTTGGTTATATTTGTCTGACATTACACTTTTAGGCCAGACAGCGGTACTGCTAAACCTTTTCACATTTGTAGCTTTAGATTGTTTAACTTTCCGTGCTGAGATGATCACAAAACATACATTGCCTAACAAATTTCTCCTTTGGGGGGAGGAGGGGGTCTTGTAACCAGCAGTGAAATAAGTGATGCTGCCATCATGAGTCCTGTAATCCGGGAAGAAAAACAGTTTTAGATAGTGATGACTTTTTTGTATTATTCTGTTACTTTATTATTTGTGGCAGGACCGTCAAGTTTATCCCCAAACAGCGGGACTAAGTGAGGAGCCAGCTGTCGGATAGACCTATACAATCAGTCAATATTTAGTCCGTGAGTTCTCTCAGTTTCAGAGCATCCCCTTGAAATGTAATTGTTGGCGAAGGCAGTTAGATGCAAATAAAGTGACATTGAAATCCAAGCTTGTCCAAGTGGAAACCTTTCTCAATGTAAAAGGTGATTCCGTCTTAAATAAAGGAATTTATGATTGTTTGTTTCTTCATGGGATTCAATAGGAGGGAGCTGGAGATGAACAGTCTTGTCAACAGTAGAGCATTGCTATAGTCAACACCAAAATAAACTTAACTTGACCTTGGTAAGTAAATCTGGTACTTCAATTAAAATTCTATTAGAAATCCAGTAATTTGTCATGAGTTATCTGGTCTGTTTACATACAGTCCCACTTCTGTTACTCAATTTATCCCACCTCTACCCTCTCTCATTAGCAATCATGCGTCCTTGTAACCAAACCTCAAACCATTTCCCGTTGCCAGATTACTGAAAGCTTCTGCAAGTAAATGTGCATTGTTCCAAGCCATCATTCCCGTTTACCTTGTGTTTCTGATTTTCTGGACGTTTACCTGTGATTTGGACACTGGACTTCTGCCTCTCGCCTTGCATTTCAATGTGTGAAGTTGTTTAAAGAGTAATGGCTTGACCTGCACTTTGAGCAAATACTTGAGACTGATTTCAGATTTTAATTGAGAGTTTAAGAAACCTGTTTGCCTGAGTTTAACTTGAGGCAGAGGACTCGTGACTTGACTTTAAATTAGGGATGTCCCAATACAACTTTCTCACTTTGAATACGATACCATTATTGACCCAAAACAATGTTAGCATCAATAACACATGTTCTTATTAGTGTGGAATCTTAGAAACATCTTGATGGGAGTTATATTACACAGAGAACAATAGTAATAATCAATTTAAAAAGCAATGGGTTACAAAGAAAGAAGGATTCTACACTTAAATAAAACAAATGAAAACTTTTGCAATGGTGGCGCAGATCAAACGCTAGAACAAACTCACGTGTTGGAGATTTTAGATGCAGGCCGATTTAATCTGATATTCCTTTTTTTGGCTGGAATCAGACTAATATCCGGCATCAATACTGGATTGGGGGCATTAAATCAAGGCAATTTCTTGAGTCTTGCTTGACCTGTTATTGGTGTAGAAAGACTGATAAACATCTAGGAAACTTTTCAGATCCGATATCAGAAATTACAATTAATTTCCCTTCAATATTAACACAGTTTTTTTTTCTTTATAATTAAAAGAGAACTGAATCCCAACTTTTCTTCCTGAACCTAAACAAGGGTAACCTGCTGAAGGGCAAAAATTAACCTTAACTCCGCCCCTACTCAGGCCAATTAAAGTGTAGATTTTCATCCCAATGCACAACCAGACCTAACTATTTCCTTTACTAACATTTTACCACATTAGTGGACCGACTGTCTTTGCAGCCGTGCTTGGTCTGCGTGTGTTCTTGCTGAACATGAGGATGTAAGCAGTTTCCGATAATGAGACGACCTCTTGGCAGTTCCCAATGAGCACTTTCTTTTCCTCAAACAACAGCAAGAGATTACTTGTGAATGGTGTTGCAATTTTTCTTCCCTTACAGAAAAAGCTCACAGGGCAAGGATTAGGATCCATTTTTGGACAGTCTATTTTCTCACATCCCCGCAACAAATTGTTGTGACTACTCTCTACTTATTGGCGCCAGGAGAAGGCAGAGCAAACACCCACTTCTGAATCTCCCCCTCACCCTGCAGAGATTTTCCCGACAGGATCTGATAATCAAACATAATTCTCTCCACACAGAATGGCAGCCACACCTCACGCTGATCAGCAGACTAACTCAACCCGGATAATTTCACGGAGTCTCATCAGCTTCAGTAGGCCGCGACTCTAATTCATCCCAGATCTCCAACTCTTTCCTAACAATGAAATACTGCAAAGATGTGACTCTTCTTCTTGAATGAGTCATAACTTGACGCAAGTCGTCTGACTTTAATAAGACCTGTTTATTGAGGAGCGTAAAAATGTCATGACTCCGCAGGCGGAGCGCCCCGCAAGTACCAGTTTTTAAACGGAGGCAGCCACTTTGAGACAGTTCGGTAACATAAATCACAGCCGAGGGTTTGAGAAGGAGATTTTAAACGGCAGCCGGAGACGCTTTTTCATGACCAAGGATGGTAAATCTGCGGCCGTACTTCAGGGAAAGCCACCCCATTGTATCAAACGAGTACTGATAGTGCCAGGGGGAGTCCGCATTTCTACAACCATGTATATAGACACGTGTCCATTAAACCGACCCCTCTCCACCTCTAGTGGCAGGACATCGGCATCTGGGCATGCTAGGTGAGCATTGCTGATCAAGCCAACCTGAGCCCTTTGACTTTGGGAGATGAAGGATTGGTTTCATGTCCATTATGAAGGTATTTCATCACATTAACATCTCCAGATATGGCTGGAAATGCAAAATATATAAATAGGAAACAAAATGGGGTTCCGATAACAGTCGACATTTCTTTCAGAGCTTTGGAAACTACGAGGGAGTTATTCTCTCACCTCTGCAGAGACTTTAATAGATTCATGCATATGTAAGGCAAAGGGATGAATTCAGCAGCTTGCAATTTAAGGTGATATTCAAAGCCCTTACGGTCCTTCCTGTGTAGATATACAGCTTTGCAGGTTTCGCTGGTAATTGGTGCTAACATCTGAAGACTACGTAGGCACACAGCGTCTAAGAAACGGTTTCTTTTCTCTTCAACAAAAGGAAGAAAGCGACTTCCATCACAGCTTCCAGGAATGAAACGGACTATTAAAAATTCAGGATTTGCATTTTACCGTCTCACTCGGGCACAGCAGGTAGCAGCATCTTGTAACTCCTCTTATACTTTCTCGGAATGCTGCCACCAAAGTCAGGGCCTTATATTACCAACAAGATAATGAACATAAAGTTGAGGGTTAAAATGTTTTGCCCCCCCAAATGAAATAGTATAGTTAAGATTTTCAGATCAATAATGGGCCGGTATTCCTCAGGGGAGGTACGAAAGACTTGTTACAAACGCCAACACTCAGTTATCCAATAAAAAGGATAACTTTATGCGAGTCCTAAATACTCCAACCAGAACAAAACAAGTAAGCCGGTTGTAGCCGTAGACGAATTTTGCGGTTTGGTAAATTATTGGTTCACTTCAACCAACATCTTCAAGTAAATGTTGCCAATGTCAAATGGTTGGAAGGAGATTTGTTTTAAGATTTAGTATGCATGGATATGGACCAACATAACAAGCCGACATTTGAGAATCGATCAACGAAGCTTTCTCAACAAACTAAGTCAACTGTCAATTTAAATTCAACACTTGCAAAGTCAGATTGCCAACAAATGAATCCAACAACCACACAAAACCCAAAGGGGGTAGAAATATTGCTTCTAACATATAATCTGGATGTCTGACAACATGCCCAGAAACCTCCTATTAACATACTTTATGTCTTATCAGATCAAAAGCTTTACAAGCATCAGGACACATGACATTTTGACCCTATACACATCCATATTTCCTTAAGGGGAACATAAACAAATCAGTTGCAAACTCTAGTTTGAAGCAATGTATACCATTCTTGGAATGAGATCAAAACAACCAGTATATCAACCAGGATTATTTCTGTCATTTTAAATAGCCGAATCTCTGGGAAATTTTACATTTAAACACTCAAGACCGCATTCATTGGTGCGTGTTTTGGATAGTTCGGAAACAATTAAACCACAAATAATTAGTAAATAGAACACAACTAAACTCTCTACTTTGAGGTAGTTTCTAATGGAGAACAATTGAGCAACTCCTTATTGGTGATGGCAGCATTATGCTTTTCTTCTTCTATGTGGAAGATTGCTTATTTTGTAACATTTGAAGAAAATTTAATTAGGTTATGTTCACTAAACCAGAACATAATTGAAAAGTTCCTTCAATTTGGGAAGTTTATAATTTGGTGTAACATTATATAGATCAATTACATGCAGATGGATGTTTAAAAGTCTTTGTTTCTTCATGTCTCACTCTACAGAGAGACATGAAGACATGGTTATTTATTTATTCAATAGTTCTGCTGCTATAGGCTTAGACTGCTGGAGGACAATCTTACCACTTCGCTCTCTGCTACTTTCTTCCTTTGTCTGCTTTAGTTATCGTTATTTCAATCTTGTTAATCTTCTCTTAGTGTTCTTCTCTCCATAGTAGCCACACCTGGGCTGGCGTTCTGTTAGCTGAGACAGCTTCTTGGATGAGAAAAATGGGCTGAGATGCTTCCAGTGACGTTCTACAACTGCTGCTATAAACTCTATTATTTCAGTATCCTGTGCTTCTAATTTAGTTTTCTGTCTCTTCAAACCTCCAGTCGGTCATGGTAGACGGCTGCTTGTACTGAGCCTGGTTCTGCTGGAGGTTTCTTCCTGTTAAAGGGGAGTTTTTCCTCTCCACTGTCGCTACATGCATGCTCAGTATGAGGGATTGCTGTAAAGTCAACGACAACACAAGCCATTGTTTCTGTCTGCTGATTCCAGGAGTGAATGCTGCAAGTCAATGATTGATGAATCAGCTGGGGTTCTTTAGACTGGAAACTTTTTCAAACTGATTTTTAATTATGTATTTAAGATTTTAATTGATCTTATTTTAAAGTGCCTTGAGGCGACATCTGCTGTAAATTGGCGCTATATAAATAAACTGATTCCTGATTCAATCAACAATGACGATTTTTCACTTAAAGATAAGGAAAACATGACATTTAAAATTGGAATATTACATCAGATGATTAGCTCAAATGTGAGCTAAATGTAAAGAATGTTTCACAACTGCTTAATTATTACTGTTTTAGGCTCATCTTAAAGCATTATTCTAATCAAATAAAAATTACTCTGTATACCTAATAAATAGGAAGATTAAAATCATGCGCCGCTCATAAAATCAATGAAAACGGGTAAAACTTTGTGGCTGTGAGTCGTTCCTGTTTCGGTCCAGAGAGTAGAGCGGGATCTTGGGAGACGACGGCGTCTAAGAAAACACAGTGACCCTTGGTGAAGTAAAAAAACAGTGTTCATTTTGATGGCATCATAAATCATGGGACTCATAGCAGGCAGCCCAGTTGTGCTGTGAGGCCAGGTTGAAGCTCCCATCATCCCTCCTCTCGTGTCCCCCGGCTGCGTCTGGAGAGAAGTGGAACGACAAGAACACGCCCCGCTCTCCTCTTTTATCAGCAATGATGAATAAAAAAAAAAAGAAAAGAGAAAAATAAATAAATAAATAGAGATAGGAGTTTTTTGATACAAATCTGAGAAGGACAACAGACGATCCCAGAGTGACAGAGCTTTAACATGACCCACACGAAATCTCTGCCATATTGTACACACTGGGAAGTTTTCTGTAAAGTTTTAAATCAAGTCGTTTTCTGTAAAGTTTTAAATCAAGTCGTTTTCTGTAAAGTTTTAAATCAAGTCGTTTTCTGTAAAGTTTTAAATCAAGTCGTTTTCTGTAAAGTTTTAAATCAAGTCGTTTCCTGTAATGTTTTAATTCAAGTTGTTTTCTGTAAAGTTTTAACATACATACATACAGACAGACAGACAGACAGAATTTTGACATATTCCTATTTATTTATTTCTACTTCTACTCATATCAGAGTTAATCAGAACTTGAGTTGCTATTTTATCAAAAACATTTGGCATAGGTGAGGTCGGCAGACTGCAATGTCATTATTAATAATCTTTTTTAGTGATGGTAAAAAGTGGTTGGATTACAAACGAAACACAAATTTTCTTTTTTCCCCAGAGATTCGGCTACGGGGAGAAAAGGAAGCTGGCTGGAAAGCCAGGAACCAGGAAGAGGAAGCAGGAACTGATGTGTGGAAGCCATCTTGACCCTGAGAAGGGACGCATTTGGGTACCACTGGGGGCGGAGGCAGCTTCTCCCTCTCCTTCTTCGTGCTCCTCATCCTCCCCGCCCACGCCAAGAGCTGCTGACACAAGCTATCATGGGGAATTTTACAGTCTCATTCAGTGAGAGGGAAGGATTAGGCCTGAGCTCAACCACAGATGGACTCAGTCTGGCCCCTATTAAAAAAACCTCCAGTGCTGTTGTGTTTCCTCCCAGTCTCTCTCCAGCGGACACGAACGCAGCACCACGCTAGTCTGCGTGTTAGAAAAGTTTTGGAGAAAAAAAAAGAGAGAGAGACTGACGTGACAAATTGTAAGAGGAGGAGAGCGTGAAAAGAAAAAGTGCCCCTCTTCCTCTTTTGCATAATTTGGTTCCTATTAGGAACATCATTCAGAGTTGTTTTTTTTCTTCTTCTCCCCGATAATAATTTGGAAATCTGGGGTTGCGGCGCTAATCCAGCGGCATTACACTTTACCAAGGGATTACTGAGTGACAACTTCAAGTGAAACGAAAGATGTAAGGGCCTCTTAAGCCGTGTTCCTATTAAAAGCCACAGTGCGGCGTGACACCATGGCAGGCTTCGTTGCACACTTGCAAAATAGTTAGGAATACATATCCCCTGATAAACACTCATAGGGACGCCTCTCCTCCCCTTTTTTCTCATAACTTTTGCATTTAAAATATTCCTTTTCAGAGCAGGATTTTATGGTTTTTTGTGGGGCGTTTGAGTTGTCGTCACATCCTTGCAGGCCAAAGATTGTCGCGCTCAAGTCCAGGTGACGACTGTGTGAAGTTTAATGAGTGTTGCTCTACCCAATAAGCCTCCATTTCTCTCAGGTGTTCACGCAAATTAAAGCACATTAAATCCTAAATCCAATTGATTGCAATCAAGGTTTTGTTTTCGGAGCTTCACCGTAATATTAGCTTTATAATTACACTCTGCTAAGGACAGCAATTGCTACTCCACAGCAACAAAATCCAGGTTATCAGAGACCTTAATCAGGGACAAAATGGAAGAAGGAATTCATAAAAACATGGCTAATAAATCTTACTTTATGAGCTACAGAGGGAGAATGTTTACTCCATAATCAAACAAAAATGCATCTCTTTTGTTTCTGTGCTGTTGCTCTTTCCGATTTTAATAGATAATCAGAGAATTTAAAAAAATAAGGTTTTGTTTTCTATATTTATTTATTTTACTGTCGCATCAAAATTACGACATCCAGGACTCTAATTTGATTAAAAGTTTATTTCTCTGCCAAGGTGACGTGACCCAGAAATTTAAAAGAACCACTTTTTCTGAACCCTGCAAGAAAATAGCACCAGAAGACTCTGTCTGGTGCGATCTAAGAAGGAAAACAGTTTGTTTTGCAAATACTGACATTGTTTACGGCCTATCATCAGTGGCATGCAGACAAACTTCAGCTAGGAAGAATCCTAAACCTCAGTTCACAAAGAGGACGAAAGCACCAAGCAAAACACATTCATGTCGGATTTTGACAAGATTTTGACATTGACGGGAGACATATGTCGTAACTCTGCAGCAGAAGAAGCCATACGTAGTAAATGTAGACGTAATCGATGTCCGAAGCAAGCGGTGTCGAGTTTTGCTTCTCATTTTTGTAGCTAACTTCACCTTGGTTTTGAGCTTGTCGCGTTTACAGTTCGGCTCACGTTGCTCGAAAACGTCTTAAAAATGATCCACAGACTGTAGCGTCCATGATGTGGGTTACTTTGGGGGTCATAAACCATTTACATCGCATCACAATTATGAAACCCAGGACCAAATTTCATTAAAAGTTGTTTTTTTTCTATGTCGACTTAACGTGACCCAGAAATGAAAAGAACCACTGCTGGAACCACAGAGATTTGCTGAACCAGGTGAGAAAGTAGCATCAGAAGATTCTGTATTTGGTGTGATCTAAAGAGGAAAATGGTTTCTTTTGAAGTGAGATATACGACAATTCTGCAGCAGAAGAAGCCGGACGTGGTAAATCTGAACGTAATCGATATCCGAAGCAAGCGGTGCCCAGTTTTGCTTACCATTTTCTTACCTTGCTTCACGGTATTCTTTCCAATTTTAATAGATAATCAAATACTTTAAAAAATACTTTATTTTCTATACTTATTTATTTTACTGTCGCATAAAAATTTGGAAACCCAGGACTAGAAATTGATTTTTTTCTCTGTCGAGCTAATGTGACTCAGAAATGAAAAGAACCACGGCTGGAACCACACTAGCAGTCTGATTTTATCCAACGGCATTGACATGAGACATGCAATGTAATTTGTGGCAGATAAAGCCGGACGTGGTAAATCTGGACGCCATCGATGTCCGAAGCAAGCAGTGCCGTGTTTTGCTTTCCATTTTCCTAGCTTCTTAGCTTAACGCAAAACAGTTGAGCTCACGTTGCCTCAAAAACATCTTAAAATCTGTAGCATCTCTAGCATCCATGGGGGTATCTTTGGGGTTCTAAACCATGAACGTTGAAGTCTGGTAGTGGTCGTATTTTAATAGTACTATGACTAAACAGGTCAAAACATTAAAAAACATTTAGTTTCACATCGTTTATGTCCTGATTTAACATTTCTGGCGTCTTCTGGTGCAGAATTGTGATGTATGTCTCGTACTACTGACATAAACATCGGGTAAAATGCAATGTGATCGTTTAAACCGCAGACGCTTTCAAAACTATAGGATATTGTCAGATTTAGTACCAGATCAGGGTTTTCACAAATTGTTGCGGCGGGGAAACAAGATCGGACTGTTCATACCGCCATAAAAAAAAGTCTAATTTGACACAAAAAACGGTGTTAACGTAGAAGTGATCAGCTTAGGGATCAACTACTAACTAATCAGCACAACCTAACAAACATTATGCTTTGATTGTGGGTAAAAAAATGTTCTTCTAAACATCAAGGTGTCAAAAACGGGAAGTAAATTGTAGAGGAACTAATGTTTAATAGCTGTTGTTCTTCCACAGCGACCTGAAAATGAGGCCAGTTCAAAACTCATCGGTTTCCTCTGCTGTTGCCTGACTGGATCCCAGGAGACAGGACAAAGTAACTGTTCAATCCCAGGTAATTAACTTCAGCGCGACCCAGGGTACACTTGCACCAGACACTACAATCCTTTAAGCACAACACCGCATTAGTCATATCCCACAAGGCCTTGCAAATGGCAGGACATTAAAAAACCCAACAACAACAAAAAAACAAAAGCAATCTGGGAATTCATCCAACCCATATAATCACCAACAAAAAGAGGCAGACCATATCTATTAGCCCTGAATAACAACAATAAAAGGGGAGCGCATGAAAGATGAAGCGATTATTTGCTTCAGTGGGAAAATCTAAAGTATAAGAATGATAGTCAGCATGAGAACATAATGCAGATGTGGTGACAATAGAAGGCAGGCGGTGCTGAATCAGGTCCTGGGTGGAAAACAGACAGGTGTTTGGTTGGAGGGGAAATCTAAAGCAACACCTGAAAAGGGGAAAAACTCAAGAGCTCGTTATTTCAAACCTAAATGAAATAACTTTCAGAATAGAACTCACAAGCAAGTTTTACACTTTTATCACTTTTTTTTTTGTTCCCCTGATTTTACAAATGTGATAAAAATCATGCGAGTACTTTGCATTACATGCAAATGATCAACTTTACATTCGGTTCTGTAGTGCGAAGAACTCCCTATGTGGCAACATCACGTCTCGCGTTTAAGCATTTCCTATCACATGAACTCATTTAAGATAAAAATGATTCTCCCTCCTTCATGCCAGGGATAACATCCTGGATCATGGTGTCTATTTAACACAAGGTCATTCTAAAGATCTCCAATCCAGCAGAACAAATATTTTATTTTACTCAAATGTTTGTTTTTTTCCCCAGTATAAAATTCTAGAAATGTGTGATTTGTGTTTCTGATTTATAGAGCATACTTTGGTCTTTAGGTAACATTGAAACAACTCATAAAAATAAAGATGTACTAATGCACAGATTTAGCTTGATGTTGCTTTAAGTTTATAGGACGGATAACATTAAAGTTAATCACTAAATGAATGAATGTTAATCAGTTTTTTATGATTTGATTTTTTCTTTTACCAATTTACTCCAATTCACTACTTCAGATGTCAGCATGATTTACTGGCTGTATTTTCTACTAACTAACAAAATTCAACATTTGAAATCAGAAAACCAGCTCTAATGTTATAATTTAAAAATTAAAAGGAATTCTAACTATGTGTGCAGAGGGTCACAGTAAACAAATCACAAAATAAGTATTATTAAATGTCTCAATTTAATTTAAAAATAGGTATGATTATATCGCGCTAAATATTTATCAGTCTTCCCAGAACAACGCGGGCAAAAAATCCTGCAGATTTCATGCTGTGAAATCTGCAGCATTTCCTTCTGTTTTTTGCAATGAAAATGTGCAAAAGTGCCAAAAAATTCGGGAAAGTGAGAAAAATGCTGAATTTTTTTAATAATTTTTTTTAACCAAATGTAGGATAATAAACATGCTTCTCCCACATCTAGTAAGCAGCAAACATGACATAACATAGCAGCATAGCTGAGCCAGTTATTTAGTCCCGTTATGCTAACTTAGAGTCTTGGACCATTTCAGGTCATCTATAACGTAGTATGAGCTAAATATGAACATTGCTTAGTTCTGAGATCCAGAATCTGTCTAAGAACAAAGCCAGTTGTAACTAACTTAAAGCTCCTGTAGTAAAGCGCTGGATCAACTTCAGTCCATTTGCTTTTATTAGTTTACGGGGCAGATCTGCCTCATCCAATATGGCCGACGCGCTGACGTGCCCCCCCCTGCAGGGACCAAAACGTGTGTTTGTTATGGTGGCGCACGGAGGTGATGACATCACTACGCGACGTGCCGGGGCGTTCACTTTTGGCTGGGGAGGGTTAGTGTCATTCAGAAGTGAGAAAATAATCAATCATTTTAGATTTCTAGGGACTGACTGAGGTTGCCGTTCTTAAAGGACTGATTAGGTTTGTCCCATAATCTTCAGGATTTTCTGGTGAAACCTTTGTTGCCCCATCATCTCAAGTGGTTCCACTGTCGTCCCCAGAACAAAACGAGACATCTTTGTCAGGTTGTTGAACCGTTTTAAGTCCCTCCAGCTCCGAACGATGACGACAGAAGAGATTAAACTCCACAACAGACCTATGGTCTTAAACTCAAACCTTCAAACGCTTGTGTACCTGCAAGGTTTAGATGCGTCCTTGCTCCAGCATGGGTTGCTCCAACATTAGCAAAGCTCTTATTTCATGATAGTGGGTCAGATTAGCTATATATTCCAACGTGTTGGGTAAGTCATCTAAAAGTTGTAAAACTCTGGTTTATTCTGTTGACAGGTGATCTTTTATTCTCTGCCAACTCTTCCAGATCTCCCACAATGGTTAATCCGACGCTGCGTTCAGACCTTTGTCAAATTTTTATATCTCTTATCTTTTTGATGATGATTGACCAGTGATGTTATGACCGAGCCAGTTTCAAAACAAACTTTATTGAGGCATTATACAAGACAAATGAGGCCAATTCATATCCAATACACAATCTAGTGTGGTCCAAATGTAGGTCAAATCAATGTAGTTCATTCCAATTTAGTCAGATTCTGACCAAATCTTTCCAATCATAAAACAATACATTCTATTGGAGTTTGACTGAACCAGGTTCAGTGGTCATCTGCTGTTCGATGGTTCAACAAGGCTACGCTAAGCGTAATTTCGGCGCACACTCATGATACGAATGTCATGACCATGTCATGGCAGCTAGACTGGGTTGTTTTCACAGCACACGGTCTTATTCAACCACTCCCATCGTTAGCAATTGTTAGCACGCGTTTATCCTGTCATATAACTGAGCCGGCTTTCCCAGTCTAGCTGCCAGAGTATTGCAAAAACCTCAGTGAGATTAAGTACCCATGGTTTATGTTCCATGTTCTTGCCCTCGTCAGTGACTTCGCCTGTTTAAGATTTTCCTGATATTGGCCTCGCCTACGTTTTTGGACTATTGATCACGTGTCTGAATTGTTCTGTTTTCACGATACGATCCCTTTTTTCCTGATCGTTGACCACGCGTTCTGCCCAGCCCCGGTACTTTGTACTTTGAATCAACCCTCATTTAAGTTAACTGAGCTGTGCCGGGTCCATGGTTTTAATAAACAGGAAGTAGTAGAATAAGTTCGCAAATGTTTCTAACAAGCGAACAATCATCTAATGTTTGAGCTAATTCAAGGAAGTTATTTTGAATTTTGCTCCAAACGTCAACCTTTCCTAGCATGATACTTGAATATGACAAGTCAATACATTTAAAGTATCGTAAGAATTCCTAAATAAATTTCTATTGGCTGTTTTGGATCAAATCAAGCAGGTGATAGCATCAACCTTGTATAATGGGATACTTCAATATGCTGAGTTTTAGTGAACTTTTCATGTTAAATATACTGGAAATGAGGTGTGCTGCCATCTACTTGTTTTGGATTGAATCAAACAGGCTACTGTTAGCATAAGTTTGGCAGCCACTTGTGTTACACATGGCTGTAGTAAATCAGGAGGTAGTAGAATACGCTTTCAGTCATTTCACATTTTGCACAAAACATCAGCCTTTTTTAATGTGATACTTCATTATCTTGAGTCTCAGTGAAGGTTTAAAATGCTGTAAAAAAAGAAAAAAAAGAACGTGAATTACACGTGGTTCCATGTACTGGTTTGATCAAATCAACCAGGCTATGCTAACTGTAATGTTGTCACATCTTGTTGCTATTCCTAGCTGTAATTAAAAGAAAAAAGTAGTTTGCTACATCAAAACTTATTGCCAAATGTTTTTCAATCTCATTCTCTAATGTGATAAAAAAAAATTCTCTAAGTAAGAAACACTTACTTTAGCACATGCATTGAAAATTTAGTAATTACAGGCAATTTCAGAAAAAGTCACATTTCCATTTTTGTCTAATTTACAATACTATTCTGACATCTAAATGCAAGAAGCAAACACAGTTTTTCTTGCTGATAAACAGTCTGGTTCATTCTACAAGGTGCTCTACTTTCAGACAGCGAGTCTTACATTTACATTATAGATGCATTTTCTTGAAATCTTTTCGGCTTTTTAACAAACGGAGCATTTAGTCCTCATTATAAATGCAGAAAGCACTGGGACTTCTTAAACTAAAGTATAAACAACTATTAAAAGTGATGTTTACAATGCATTCCAAATCCGTTAAAGGCGTTTCGATCAAACCCGCTCTGCCGATTGAAGGCGTGGGCGGATTTAAAGTGTTTGGTTTATTGCATTTAACCCAAGCAAATTGGCAGAAATAAGAAGAAAGCCCTCATCTTCCCTCGTCAAACTTGCTGCGTTCGATTGTGCGCCACGCGAACATGTGAACAAACCGTTCCCAGCGTGTTTGATCCTCAATCTCGCATGTAGGTTTTGTCATACGAGCCGGGTCGATGAAATGTAAATACGGCCCCGCGTGCGTGAGTGTAAAAACGGACCGTCGTCGGTCGATAGGAAATCTGCAAATGTCAAAGCGGTTGGAATCAAACAGCTTATTGAAATTTCAACACGACTGTATGGGTGCATCTAATGAGGTAAGAAAAGAACAGTGTTGCTCCGACTGTGCAGCAGTCCAACCAATTATCAGTCTTCCCTACTGCTGAACCATGGGAGAAAGTCCATAGGTGATGGTTTGGTGGGGGTGGGAGTTCGGGACATGTTTAAGTGAGAGGAAGCAGATAATGGACTTCTCTTTCTCACTTCCCCCGCGACACTTTGAACGAGCGGCAGAGCCTACAGCCATCCGAGAGCCGGGGATGTGATTCGACTGCATGTGTCAAACAGAGTTTGATTGTCTTTGGAGAATGTTTTATGCATCGGATCGCTTCAGAAGCCGCTTTACCCCTGCCTCTGATACGCTGGCCAAACAACCCCGGCAGACAACCTGATGCACAGAGAGCAGTTACTGCAGCGTTAGCGTCGCGGCTACTGCTGTCACTCCGGCTCTGATGGGAGGGTGGGGAAGAGAAAACGGAGGCGACCTGCAAAACGTCTCAGAGCAAACATTTCTGGAGTCATTGCTGACAATTTTGAAGTGTTTGAGAGATGCGCTCCATCTGAGCCCATTTCAGCCCATCTGACCTCCATTTGCTCCATCACATCTTTTACGCTGATGTGGATCAAAGCTTGTAGTCTGATGGGTTGCATTTAATCCTTCAAGCCATCAATAATGTAAGCACAGGAGCTGGTTTGTTTACCCCATCAATCTCACTGTGGTTTAGTTTTTTTATGTCTTTTTTTTGTTTTTGTTTGCATTTGGCTCATTTTAAGGTGGCCAATTATAAGCCAGCCAAGCGTCCTAAACAGAGTCACACAGAGTCGCATGTGGCCGGTTAATTGGACAACTTTCAGGTAACCTGTCATCTTTCCAGGTTAGATGCTTTATAGATGCTCCAGGGGGTAGAGGTGGGTGGTTGTGCAAACACCTCTGATTTGATGCCCTGTAGCGTCCCTGCGGCTGATTATTATTGATTTTCTTTATAGGAAGTTACAGAAAAGTAGATGATTATTAATGTTGCCACCAGTCTGAGTCTTTCTGTGGCGCTTTTTAGTTAGAAAACACGTAGTCAACATTCAATTCCAGTTCAAAAATAGTTTCTCAATCCCAGAAGACACAAAACAAACAAATATGTGCATTATATATTTTTTGTGTTTCTCAAGACAAGAAAAGAAGAGGTTTTAAGAATTGTGGACCTGATATCCCTCACTTATCACTTTCTTTCTGTAAAGTCTGATACATAATATTAACCTCCCTAAAGAATGTATTCCAAGTACAGAAGAAAACAAACCAATTTGTGACATTTCCCATAAGACATTTTGTCCAACTTCTACCTTACTAATGTGACACATGCAACATATTAGTGCAGCAGAAGAAGCCAGAGATGGTGAATCTTGACGTGAACAATGTCTGAAGCAAGCAGAGCCAAGTTTTTTTTTCTGTTGATGTTTTTATCTTTTATGTCTTTGCTCAACTTGAAAATGTATCCACAGACGGCCACTTCCATTGTTACTTGGTGTCGTAAGCCTTTCAGATAGAAATCTAATATTGGTCTAATTTAATTTGTATTATGAACCAAGAAAAAAACTTCTTAGCAAGAAATTATAATTTCGTGTTAAAACCTATCTAATCATGTTGTTGCTATGGTAAATGAATTTTTTTAATTTATTTATAAGATCGTCAGTGTTGAATGATCAAATTAACCTCACAAAGTATCTAAACTTGTAAAATAAATTAATGTATTCATTTTTGTTTCAATGGCTTCAATGTGAATAAAGCCATGTTTTGGGCAAGATAGAGCAAAAGAAGTAAAGTTCTCTGAAAAGTACTACAGGATAAATACAAGGTAAAGTATATTGTTTGCATCTTAAAGCAGTTTTGTGATCATATTTAAAACTTCAACCCAGTTTTTGAAGACTTGACTTTTAGTTTCTATGCAACTGTGTTTACTTTGTCAAACGGACATTTAATTATTATATTCTTTCCATTCACAGATACAAAAAATGCCATTTGTTGAAAGATACCTGAAACAAAAGTAAAAGCAACGCACTTTCAACCGCAGGTACTTGCCAAGCACATAATTTACAGGCATGTCATAATGTACACTGGGAATTTAAGCATTGAGAAAATCTCTACTTTCAGCTTCTTTACTGTGAATTATTCCAATATACAAGTTGTTAGAGCCATTTTGACGATTGAACGGGAGAAAGCTGAATTAAAATCCAAAATACACATATTTCTTTGTAAGGCTTTCAACAATTTGAAACCGGCCTAAAAACCTGAGTAACTTCAGTAAAAGAACTAAGAATTGGAACCCACCCCACTCGGGTTTGGCTGGCGCCACAAAGCTCCTCCGAGCTCTGTATTGTTGATTAAAGCTGAGCTCAGTCATGTTTTTGTTCTGTGTATTAGATCTTTGTTCTGTATATTTTATTGTTCTGTATATTTTTATCCGTCATCTGTATATAGAGCGCATGACTGTTTGAAGCTCCATGCTATGGAGCTTCAAACAGGGTTGGATTTTCACAAGGATTTTATAACGATACCATTATAGTTTACTGGGAAATATTTACGTTTTTGATGAATTTTTATATACCCAACAATGCTAATAAGCTATATAGTTTAAAAATTATTTGTGGGAAAGTGGGAGATATTCCACACATATTTTTAGCGTATGCAGAGAGAAACGTAGGTAAATGCATTTGCTTGCTGTATAAAAGCTCTAAAAGTCTGCATGAGACTGCTACGATCTTTCAGCGACACGAGGTAAACCGAGATGGACCCAATGTTGAGATTCAAAGGGCGGACATCCAAAACGGAGAGGAAGGGTGTAGGTCTGTGACAGGATGGTCTGCT
This sequence comes from Orestias chungarensis, assembly GCA_032876305.1. NCBI lineage: Eukaryota > Metazoa > Chordata > Actinopteri > Cyprinodontiformes > Cyprinodontidae > Orestias > Orestias chungarensis. The sequence continues at coordinate 3,129,041 of JAVLVB010000669.1, read as the reverse complement.
GGTGTTCTGAGTCAGTTAACTAACGGTGGTGAGACACAGAGGTTGCAGAAGATGACTGATTCATGTGCAGACTGGCCGGATGTGTGAGCCTGCAAGACTCAGAGCGGATGATGGATTGGCGTGGCCCGACTCCATCAACTCTGCAGCCTCCCTTCCTTTGCTGTCCACAGTCACCTACAATAAAGCTGCAAATACTGGTGTTTGTGGGTATGATTGATCGTCAACTTCCAGCATGTCTTCTTGGCAGGAAAGTATTATATTTGCCAAATACAACAAAGTTTGAAGTTGGTCTTGGCAGTGGGGCAGCTAACTGGGATAAAAAATATTAAACTTCTAAATGATCCTATAGTTGTATTTTGTTTAGTTTTTTAAACAGAGCCTGTATAATATATTCTTGCAGGTTAAGTTGATGAAGAATAAAGCAACTTTATATCAAGATTCAATACCAGCTCAACAAATATAAAACAAAAACAACATACAATATAACATGTTTTGGAATGTTGGGACATGATTTTATTTTTTTTAGCACCAATTTACTGCTAGTTTGATCTTTTTAACGGGGTAACAACGACAACTAAATGTGTCGGGTTTGTGTTTCTAGTTATTTTATGACAAAATCAATCAAAGGATCTTTAAGTTTTCCAAGCCGCATCTTGTTCGTGCACCGATCGAAGTCGGGGGCATCGTTACTCACCGGGTGAACGGATACCTGGAAACGTTCTCCTGCTTCCATTTTTGCCGCAACAGGTTTCCGTTCAGTGGAGTCAATGGCTGCAAATTGATGGAAGAGCTTTGAGGAATAGTACTAATAACAAACGCCTGGGATTTGATCCGCACATGTTTTTTTTTCCTAATCAGCAACAGCTTTAGCTTGTTAAAAAACAAACAAAAAAAAGGTTTAGATGCCGTTAGGTGACAGTTGCAAATCTGGGGTCTTGTAGAGCTACCGGCCTGCAGGCGTTGGATGCAACCTGCTCCAACACACACGAATCCCATGTTTGTCAATAGGCAGTCCCCATACAAAAATGCGGACCAAAGTCATTGATTTTGCGGTGAATTCTGCATAGGAACCTTGTAAACGTATCAAGAATAAACCTGCTTCTCCCACATATAGTAAGCAGCAAACATGACATAACATAGCAGCATAGCTGAGCCACCTAGTCCCGTTATCTATAAAGTCATCTATAACGTAGTATGAGCAAGTGGGAAAGTACAAAATATGAACATTGCTAGGTTCTGAAATCCAGAATCTGTCTACAACAAAGACAGTTGTAACTAATTTAAAGCTCCCTGTAGTAAGACGCTGGATCAACTTCAGTCTATTTGGTTTTTTTAGTTTAGGGGGCAGATATAACACATCTAATATGGCCGAGGCGCTGACGTGCCGCCGCTGCTGGAACCAAAACGTGCGCTTGTTATGGTGGCACACGGAGGTGATGATGTGTCAGACTGTTCACTTTTAACTGAATTTATTAACAGTATTTAGCGCGTTTATCTTCTGATTAGCTATCGGTTATTTTACAGCACTGGTCTCAGATGTTCACTTAAAGAAGACTTTTGAACCTTTTCGTGCTCCGCCATCTTGCTCAGGGAAAATGTTTTTATGCCACCCTAGGCATGCGCTAGCCCAACAAGGCTAATGATTGGCTGATTTCTTGCTCTACTGGTTTACCGGTAGATCACAACGTTATGTAGCTAATTACTGCCACATATTGACGGAAATATAACAGACTGTGTCAAAAATACACTGCTTACGATAAAAACTTGATTTTAAAGCAACTAATCGATTATTTCATTAGTTATTTTAACTATTTTAATAAACAAATTTAATCAATCAGTTGTTTCAGCTCTACTTGCATCCTAAAAAATTTCAGGCCTGTGAATAAGGGGGATCGGCTGCACAGCTTATGCTAAAAATCTGCATCTAAATATAGATGTTAAGTGGAAACATGGATAGACGGAAAAAAAACTGATGCTTGTTTTTGCTTTTTCATGTATTAGGTTCATGTTTCGTGTTGTATACTTACTTTTTTCAGCTCACTCATTTTTGTTAGGTTAAAGTAAAATGTTGAGACGTTTCAGTTTTATTAATACAGATTTTACAGATTGATGTTGAAAATGTTAGAAGCGTTAGAAACAATCGGAGAATTAAACCCGATGACTGAAGCCTTCCCTTAAGCTGCTGCTGAACTGAGGGTGATTAAATATTTACACAGCCACTGTGGATCTAATCGCCTTCAAAGTCGAGCACCAAGAAGCTTATTTGAAGTTCAGTTTAACATTTGTAACTTTATACCAGCTCACAGCTACCCTCAATTACTCCAGATACTGCTAATGATTATGTATTGTAGACATATCTGAATGTGCGGCATGAGGATTCATGATATAAAGCCAGGGTTAGCTATAGCATGACTAATGAATTTCCAAATGAAGGGAGGACTTCAGTGCCTTAAAGAGCAGGAGAGATTTTAATTACTCCACTGTTTGGCTGTCTGAGCGACCTTCAGTCAGGACCTGGACAGAAGTCAATTACAGGGACGGCGTGTTAAGTCCATACTGGGCATGGGAAGAGCCCGGATTCGAAATGGCAAATTGTCAAAGGTCATTATGATATTAATCCAGAAAATAAGGGAAAAGAAAAAGTTTGGAAATGAGCTCAGAAACAGTGAATCCACAGATACTCTGGTGATTTATTACCCTCATTAGCTGAGAGTAACTCATGGTGTGTAAAAACCAGGAAGAAATAAAGCCGTAAACTGTACAGTTGCGTCATCTTCCCGCATTCATTTTTCAAAGCCGCCACCTGAAATGTAATCATGTCAGCGCCCAGAGTGCGTAGCTGCAAAAAACATGCTGGCTCTCGGCGCTCTCTTGAATGTTGGACACTTCCAGTTTATTTGTCTTACATAATTACACCTCAATAAGGGAAAAAACCCTCTGTAATTATTTGGGGCGTGTTGAGAAACCAATCATTACAAGGCAAAGTAAAGACAGAGCTGGATTCAAACCAACCAGACGGCGTCGGGCCCCATCTGGGTCTGACATGACCCGGAGGTTCAAGGATGGCACCGGGGCAGCATGTGGCTTCCATTTGACTGATTGCGAGTGAAGATTCAGAGGAGGAAAAAAAACTCAAATCAGCCTCAACTTGAATGAATGATTATGTTATTGTTCATTAAACTGCCTAAAAAATGTTATTTGGGAGAATAGGGCAAGGCAAGGCAAGTTTATTTGTATAGCATATTTTCGTGTACAAGACAATTCAAAGTGCTTTACATAAGAAAAAAGATCAGAAAATGAAACAATAAAATCAGTTTTGAATACAGGACCGTTCATCAGCGACTCCCGCAGTCAGGTAATCTGGCTCCAATTTGGGCTTCCAGAAAGCTCCCTCACCGACACGTTCTCTCTCCGTGTTTAGATGATAAACAGAGCTTTGTGAGAAGTTCACAGTTTTGGGATTTTGTTAGAAAACCTAACCCTGCTTAAAAGCTTTCCACAACGCCGTCCTTGACCCGCCTGCTGGATATAACCTTTCTAAAGTAGACGGCACGATACACAGCAAACAAGTCGCAATTGCAACACTTTACAATGGTCACCTTGGAAGGAACATTTTAGACGCAATAATCAATGGTTCATTACATATCAAGTAGGGATGCAACTAACTAATATTTAAAATCAATTAATCTGTTGATTCTTTTGTTGATTAACCGATAAATCAGCAAAAAAAAGAAACAAAGACAAAATGCACTCTTTATTTTCAACTCTATTTCCCTCACTACATGCTATTGAGAGAAATCGTCAATTATGCTAATTAGCAATGATGTAATTTAGCCACTTTTGGGATACCCAATAGCTACTTTTCTCATAGGGGAGTTGGCAACACAGAGAGCAGCGCGTTTGGGAGCAAACGCTCGAATTGGGAAATTTGAGCGTCAACCAATCAGAGAGACTCTACTATGTGACACATTTTTCCACTATTAGTTTAATTCTATCAAATAAGGCCTTGGTGGTCTCTCGATTTAATCTTGTATGATACGAAGAGACCACAAGTGCGTCTCACTCTGAATAAATTGCAGACACGTCCAACTTCAGGACTTAAAACTCATTTGGTGTGTAGCGGCAGCATTAGGTATGAACCAAGCGGTACCGTTTCAACTCAGGAACATTCAACTACTGGTTCCACCCATAAATGGCAGCACTGAGGCTACCTTTGTGCAGCAGGCAAATGCAACATATATACAACGTTTACATGGCAGCCTAAGCAACACATTGTTGCTTTTGGCAACCCACTAATGCTGCGTCTGAAAAGTATGTAAACTCTTCAAAAGCTTTTGCGGTGCGTTTTGGCCGTCCGATGATCCAAACGCTCGAGTTGGGAAATCCAAGCTTTTGCCCTTGGACGGTTGAGCGTCAATCAATCAGACAGCGCTGTCCATGTGACGTAGTGACAAACTTTCCAACGGGGCAGAAGATTCGGAAGTGATAAAAGCGGATAGATTTATTGTGTCCATTTCCGCTAATTTGAGTGACACTAGCCCTGAAATCGATCCTCGTCGACAACATTCTCGTATTTTTTGTTCGGATCGGCCAGATGGATGGTTAACTAAAACAAATTAATGCATGAAATGAAAACAGGGATGAATACATGCACGGAAAAAGACTTAAGTGGGTGACGGTAAATAAAAAGGCTGATTATTAGATTTATACATCTTAAAGGGACTTGCGGATGAATGATAAAAAGACGCATGGAAACAGGGACGGACGTCAGATTGATGAATTCACGTCTTGTTGATTGGGTTGATGCAGGAAAGGCCAGAGCAGTGGATGCCAGGAGGGATGGCTTTGTTCTTTCATGCCCCCCTCCCGCCCCCGCCAAGCATCACGCCTTCCTCATCTTAGACGAGCAGAAAGCTGGAGGAGCTCTTAAAGCTCCTCGGCCCTTTAGAAACTGGAGACGGCCAAAAAAGCTGGATAGGTGAACGTTAGATTTGTACTTTCTACGACGCGTCAATCTTAGG
>JAVLVB010000669.1:3020905-3123920 GCA_032876305.1 Orestias chungarensis | reverse complement strand
CACACACACACACACACACACACACACACACACACACACACACACACACACACACACACACACACACACACACACACACACACACACACACACACACACACACAACGATATTTTACCCTCTTTAAAACTGTTAAACATGAAGAAGGACACCGTCAAGCAGCAGCCGACAAACGTGAGACGTTTACAGATCCATTAGCTTCTGCTAAAATTGCCAATTAGAAGGTTCCTGAATACAGCGATTGGGGACTGCTAAGGCGTTCGGCCGTTATCACGAGGGCTCCGAGCGACAGCTGTTATTACGCCGAGGAACGAGCAAGTTTAGGTGTCCGTCTTCAACACAACTCACACCGCTGTCCCACATGTCAGGGAGCCGAGCGAGGACGGTGATGAAAACGGAAGAATGCAACAATACTTTGGTGGATTAGTTACAGTCACTAAACCTTTTTCACCTTTTGTTCAAAAACTTTGGAGTTTCATGTAAGATTTTACACAAACCATGATAGTGAGACACAGTGATGCATGTGCTCTTTGGTTTGGCGACTCCGGTACTGATTTTTTATTATGTTCATATTTGAGAACGCAGATTCACATCTGTTTGTGGAGACGAAAATTATAAGGATGTTCATTTTCTGTCCACTCTGGTTGGAACTGGCGGTTTTCGCTGTCCAGTTTTCCTTTGGAGCAAATTTCGAGCATGCCATTACTGCTCCGGTCGGTAAATGTGTGGCTGCTGCTGAGAGCCTAATAGAGCATCTTTGGGATGATTGGCATCTTGGATGTGCAGCAACTGCATGATGCCATTACGTCTTGTTGAATCTATGTCACGTAGGATTAAAGCAGTTCTGAAGGGAAAAGGGGGTCCAACCTGGCACTAGGTGTATATAGCTATGTTTTTTGACAAATAATCAACTTATATCTATGGAAAATGTAAATATCTACCCACATCGTCATGTTAAAGGTCCGTCTTTGTTTAGATTTTCTTTTTTGATTAATTGCCTGACCTTAGGGGAAAAAAAAGGTCAAATCCTATTTTATTTGTGTTTTTGTCTGTTGATACAGATGTAAATGATTGAATGTATCATAACTAGAACCACATTTGTTAACTGAACATCGTGTTTTGACACGCTTTGTGTTACCGCCGACCGAACAAGTCAGTATATATTTTGAGAAAACGTGTGATTTATATCCTTAATGAAAATATGACACAATTTGATTTATCTTTGGAAAAAAATTACTAATTTATTTAATTACGACATATATTTCATGTTTAGCCAACTTACAGGTCTAGGAGGGTTAAAAGGAGTGTTTGGCCATCTTCCAAGTTTTTATGGTCCAGTACTGATCATTTCCAGGTTTTTGAACTCGTTTTTGAAGAAACAACAAAAATACCTAACAGACCGTCTGCATTTATATCGAGGTAAATTACAAACAGAGCGTTTACTATGAACGTGATTGGTTGTTTCATTGCTACGACTCTTTGTAGTGTAGAAAATGTCAAAACAATAAATTCAGTTTGGTGGTTTTAACGTGAAAAAATGTGAAGAAGTTGAAAAGGAATGAAAACTGCTAGAGAGGCAGGGTGTTTTTCAACCCGGCTTAGTTGCAGAGAAATTCAACAGCGAGTACTTAAGAGGCGAAGCTGCTGGGTCATGTAGAAGCTCAGAAACCTTTATTAAACCATCAGGGTGAAGAGACCCGCCTGGGTTAAGGAACATAAACAACACTACTGAGGGCCAGAGCAGGAAGACTGCCATAGACTAATAAATCTAACGTCCAATTCCACTTAGCTGTAGCTCGTTTGCAGAAATCACTTAATTATTTTACACGTGTTATTTCTACTCCTGCAGCACTTCCAGAGTGAGATGTGAAATATATGCTGGTGAGAAAAAGAAATGAAAAAAAGACAAGCTGCTTAGCAGTGAAGAAATAAATAAAAAAGTAAAAGGCTGCTAATTAGCTTCATAGTCAACACAGAAGCCACGCTTAATGGAAAATAATGGAAATGCCTGTTTGACAAATTACACGGCGTGGCTGTCCGTGTGGCCTAAGCGTGTTCTATGTAAATGTCTGCACAGCACAAAGACAGATAAGGAGTTCGATTGCTCTGCGCGAGATGAAGCAGCAGCAGCAGGCACGTAAAGGCAAACGAAAGAGACGCTCAAAACAAACATTTATGAATGATGAATGGGAGAGCGCTCAGAATTAGAAGCCGTGCTTAATAAGAATGCTCTCTCTGTGCATTCATCTTCACAAACTTCTGTTCACCTCATTTATCTTGAACACCCCCCCACAATAATCACAAATGTAGAAAATTGTTATAAAATTAATCTGCCAACACGTCTGAGTCAATAAAATCTACCATTATTAGCTAACAAGGGAGCTGAAAGAGGGAGTTTTAAGTGTACCGTAACCCAATCAGCTCATTAAATCATACAAATATCTTTTATTGCCTCGCTGAAGCGGGAACATGTGCGGCAGAATCAATCACGCGGTCGATACTCAACGTTACTCACACTAAACGTCCACGTCGCACACAATTGGACTATATGCATGTCTAATGAACGTAAACTCTAAACCAACAAAACATCGTTTTAATGAGTCATTTAGTCTTCATTTCAAAAAAGGTCAAGATTTACATTTTTAACCGTTTCAAGACCCAAACAACCCATTAGCTGGATCTGGAGGAGGATCTGTTCATATATCATTTTTATTAATAATACATTCATCATGAAGGGAAATTAAATGTTGGAACTCACATTATTATTATTGTTATGTTGTTCAAGGAGCTTTTATGGAGCTCATGGATTTGGCAAAAATCGATTTACTGTAGCAGTCAGTGTTGCAGTGGTGGGGAAAAAGCCGCCCTACTGAAGTTGCAAAGCAATCTCCTGATCAGGATTGAATTCCACGTTTGCATCATCATTTCCAATTTTACAGTCGTCCCGAGAACAGAAGCAGGCTTCTTTATCAGGTTGTTGAAGGAGAGAAATTAGTTTTAATTTCACAGTCAGCAAAGAAGAGTCTAAAAAAATATATAAAAAAACACTTGTGAAATATCACAAGTATTAATAATGCTTTTGAAATCAAATCACTTTCATATTTGAATTTTTCACACCTTTTTTTCCACATACATTTTTTTTTTTTGACAGTTTTCTGAATCACATTGTTCTCAAATGACGGAAAAACAACGTCAGAAAAGCGACCTCATCACCCTGTGCGCCACCACACGAAAGTAAAATGTGAAAATAAAATACTATTAAAGACAATGGAATTTCATATAAACATGATCAAAATCGTGTTCATCTTCTGCTGGAGGTCACAAGATAAAAGCTGAATTTCAACATGTGTTCTCATTCTCTATGTTTCAACAGTAACAGCAATCAGGACCAATTACTCAATGTTTCACTGAAAATATTATACGGCAGTTTAGATCCTTTTGATTGGAAGTCTTTGTGCTCCGACAGACTCTGGGAAAATTGGTGTATCTCAGAAGGTTCTGACACGAGTCTTCAGATCTTACATAAAGGGCTTTTCTTTCGCGGCAACGGCTGTAAATGTTGAGACTGATGAAGCGGTACAGTCACTTTCCATAAAACAACTTTCTAATCACAGTATTTCTTTTTCTACATGTTGACTGGAAATAATTGGATGGATCATTCGGTCCTTTTAAATTCAAAGAAAGCCAAGCTTTCCAACTCTACAAATGTAAATTTTCAGCTTGTTGCTTTGTGTGAGATGATGCCTTTTATGTTCACCAGTAGTTTTAACACCAACACATAAGCACGCCCCTGATGATGAGCCATTACGCAATCATCCAACCACGCTTATGGAAATCCACACGACGTCTATCAGAATAACACTCATGTATCCAGCATCCTCTGTACCTGAGGACCTTCAGTGAGAGTTGGAAGGTCTGAAAACTGCTGGATAATAGGATTACTTCACTTATGATTTCACCACTTCTACAATTTGGGGCCAATTCCTGACAGATTTAGGCTTCAGCCTTTAAAGTCCTCACTGGTCCATATTTTCTTGCTTTTAATTTGGATCTTAAATAAGGCATTCAAAAGTTGGTCTGAGTAATCCTTAAACGCATAGGTAACTCTTAGCTTCAGTAACATTTAGGGTATTTAGCATTTATCTCAAATACCAGTTAGTTAATCAGATTTTAAGCCTAGGTAGCAGTGAGGAGATTTTTTTGTTGTTTTTTAGCACAACGAGCTAGTATATTAAGCCATTACCTTTGATACCAGTTAGGCTATGTAGCTTTCTGCCCCAGCAACAGGCTATGTAAGCTTTAGACCAAGTACAAATTAGCCTACATAGTTTTTTGCTCACGTGGCAGTTAGCCTAAAACAGGGCTGCCCAATACGTGCAGATCAATTGCACGGCATAAAAGGAAGTAGATGACTGCCTCCATACTTCCTCTTGAGTTTGAATTCACAAACCGAGCAGCAAACTAACGCAAGTTTAAATTCTACGTTAGCTTTGCATCAGCCACCTTAATACACTACGGTGTCACGTAGCAACTCTCCCAGTATCTCATAGCAGAAGCGGAACAAGTGGCTCAGGTAGTACTGGATCCCCTTAAGATCTACATATATATGTATATGTATGTAATAATAGAGTTATCTGTGTCTTCTTGTGCTTGGGAAGAAAGACACATATTCCTCAGTGGGTTAATGCAGTTATGCTAAACAAACTAATAGATTTGACTTAAATTATTTTAATTGGATTGGTCATCTTTTATGTAACTTGCAAGCTCGAAAAGTATGGGCACCCCTGGCCTAAATAGTTAATATTCTAAGAAGTAGTAAGCCTTTGTAGTGGCTAATTTAAATAACATTTAGGCTATGTAGCTTTTAGACAATGCTGTACTAAGCCTATGTTGTTTTAGCCACAAAAACAGCTAGTTTAGCCAATAAAGCTTTTGCCCCAAGTCTTGGTTTCCCAAAACACGTTTATAAACTAAAAATTGTTCTAATTCAGGAAATACAAAAGTTTGGCATTGGAGCTTATAGATGCTATATACTTCCATGTATTATTTATCATCCACTTCATGCCATGAGGGGTGCCAAAAGGTCTTTGTTAAACGCCTGACTAATCCTGAAAGACCATTTCCAAAGTAAACTGGTTCTCTATTACGTGGTGTTATTTGTGGAGACAATATGGGGTAATTCATCTAGTTTAAAAGCCTTTTTATCCATTAATGATTTGCATGCTACAAAAAGGCTTCTATCGGTTGACTGTTCTTATTTTATATCTAAAATCTCAGTAAAGAAAGCCTCATAGATTACAGGGAGGTTCTGGATCTTTAGAAGGAAAATATTATAGATATTTTCAGCATCTAAATTAATGCTAACACCTAATGTCTGCAGTCACTATGGATTAATTTTATTAGAAAAACGGTGTTGTTTATGAGCAAAAAAAAAAAAAAGACAGATTTGCATAACATCAGTTGATGGAAAGAGCTTTTCGAGAAGCAAAAATGCAAACAGACAAAAGAGGAGTGTTTTAACTGCAACAGAAACTAGAGCAATTAGTTTGTAAGATGTTGATTTTTTATCAACAAAGATACTAATGACAGACTGGAGAAACCAAAATATTCATAAAGAGCAATAAAATCGTTGTGGGAGGTGATAAAGCAGAAGCAGAAAACGACAGTAGAGGCAAAGATGTGAGCTTTGAAGGCAGGATGGAGCGATAAACATGCAGAGGAGAGCACAAGAAATATAAAATGTAGGGCCAAAGACAGCAAAGGTTCCTGCGAAAATGAAAAGCACATAACGGCTGTAGTAATAGACTGAGTGAAGCATGTGTGTGGTTTTAATAAAAACCTTTACAATGCAGCAAGGACAGGCCGATTCATTCAGTTCCAGTCGCATTCATGTAAATAAAAGGCTGCAGCAACCTATTAAATTTCAACGCCTCGCCGTGCCATACATTCTTGAATGTCACAGTCAATCTGAAGCCCGAGAAGAAACTTCAGAGCGGGATCAGGAAGAAAGTCGAACTCCTGGCTGCTTAGCTGGGGTAGTGTGGACCAGAGGACTCTGTTGTAAACACTGTGAGGAGAAGCAGACACCGCTGTGGCTTCATAAGCATCTATAAATCAATATTTGCTGTCGCCATGAGCTAAACAGGCCTATTTTCATTGCATAGAAATTACACATTCAACGGGTATGGCGCCAAACAAATTCTGCGTTTACAGACAGGACGTAAAGAGGGATGTTCTCATTTTAACGCAGTCTTATCGGCTCTGTAGTGAATCAGCCAATTTCCTGCCACCTGTCAGCCATTTATTGCCTAAACCAAACCAGTGGTTTACTGTCATCTCCCCAATTAGCGTACTCCCAGCTCAGTTAAAATATATTCCAATCTTCATGCAGCGTGCCTCACTTATTGTCTAGGTGAACATTCCCAAGTGAGAACGACAGCGCTGACCCTGCTCCAATTTCCTCCTGATCTAAATTCTACACGGCCGCACTCGGTCACAAAGAGATGGGAGAGAGAGGGAAGAACAACGGCAAATGCGTCCCGCAAACGGAAATGGCCACTTTCAAAGAGGAGCCTGGAAAATGGGCCGGCCGCAGGTTTGGTTTCACTGGGAATGGGGGCATCAAAAGAGCTCTCCGCTTCAATAGCAGAGGATACTAATGATCCCATGACGCTGGGGAAAGGGGGTGCTGGAGCGTCAACCTCGCCCCAGACAACCCATCCTATGTAGGTCAGTGTGAATAGGTTCTGCCTCGACACCTCTACCTGAAAATGACAGATTCTGTCCTCATTTTTAGCAGATATATATCAAAATGGCGACGGGCACTCTTCTGTGATACATCTGTTTCACTGCAGCCAATCCCACAAAGCTTCATAATTGTCCTTCAACTAGAAAATATCATTTTTAATTCATTTGTATTTGAGAATGGTTTTAAACTTGGTGAAATCCAACCTAGTCTAAAAGAAAAACCAACCATGACAACATTTCTTAAACAAAAACTAAACCAAAATGAAATACCTCTGTCTCGTTCATCCATAGAATTTGAAATGTGAATTAGCAGCCAGTTTAATCATTACCGTAAAGCAGCAGTCAAAAGGCTGAATCATCTCATCAGCATTTTGTCAGATTCTTTGGAGTCCTGCTGAATACCTGATTATTTGACTTAGTTGTGTTAAAACAGAAACAAATCTGAAAGTTGAAGGACATCAAACCTTCAGGAATGAATTTAAAGACCCGAACTGTAAAGGAAAGACCTTGGTTTGGTGTCTAGACTGTGGAACCAGGGCTTGCTTTAGGAATACAATGACCAACGTGCGTAAAAAGCAAACTAGGTAGTATCGTGGCCTTTTAGGTTACGTTGTTGAAGGGCAGCTCTTCTTTTAAAGGGTCTAAGCTCCAAAACATGTTAAAACTTTTCTGAATAGGATCTCCAGGGAGTATTTTTAAGCTGGTTTCGTGAGGAAAACGAACAGCCTCATACTGCCTGACCCTGAAGGTCACATCCTTCTTAATCTGATCACCCAAGGTTATGCAGCTCTTGTCCTACGTAGAAGTTAGCCCATGTAGCTTTTAGTTACAATAACAGGCTACGTACGCTTTATCTCAACTTGGCCTGGCTTTTTATTTACATGTTAACCTATGTAAATCCTAGCTAAAGAAGCAGTAAGCCCATGAAACTTTTAGTCCAAAAGAAGTTAATCTATGTATCTAATAGCTAAGTTGGCAGTTAGCATATGCAGCTTTAAGGCCAAGTACCCGTTAATCTATGTAGCTCATAGATACGGTTGCAGTTTGCCTAAGTAGTTTTAAGGCAAAGTAGCGGTTAACATATGTAGCTAATAGCTAAGTTGGCAGTTAGCATATGCAGCTTTAAGGCCAAGTACCCGTTAATCTATGTAGCTCATAGATACGGTTGCAGTTTGCCTAAGTAGTTTTAAGGCAAAGTAGCGGTTAACATATGTAGCTAATAGCTAAGTTGGCAGTTAGCCTATGCAGCTTTAAGGCCAAGCAGCAGTTAACTTATGTAGCTCTTAGCTAAGGTAGCAGTTAGCATATGTAGCTTATAGCTAGGGTAGAAGTTAGCCTATGTAGCTTTAAGGCAAAGTAGCAGTTAACCTATGTAGCTTATAGCTAAGGTAGAAGTTATCCTATGTAGCTTTTAGGCCAAGTAGCAGTTAACCTATGTAGCTTTCAAGCAAACTAGCAGTTAACCTATGTAGCTTTCAAGCAAACTAGCAGTTAACCTATGTAGCTTTTAAGCAAACTAGCAGTTAACCAATGTAGCTTTCAAGCAAACTAGCAGTTAAGCTATCTAGCTATCTACAGCAACTGGCTTTGTAGCCTTTAACCCACGTAGCTCTTAGATTACATAGCATTTAGCGTATGTAGTGTCCCTTTTAAGAGACTTGTTTTTACTTTGTGTTTCGATGTTTTAATGATTTGTAACAGAAATGCTTTAAAACTAATTATTTGCCCATGGTGCTGTTAAAGATGCAGCACATTATTTTATATGCGTAAACCTGGAATACCAGTAAACGTGGAGTCGTTTGATCCTTTATTCATTTACATTTTTTATTCCACAATTACACAGTTTTATGAACATATGTTCAGAAAAGAATAATTTGAGTTCAGAAAAAAATTTAAACTTTAAAAAGGTGCTGTTGTTATTTTATGATTAAGCAGAAGAAAACCAAAAAAATAAAATAAATAAACTAAAAATAAAAAACTACAGCTCACTGTTGTGTTGCTTTTGGCAAGCAGAAGCAGTTTGTTGAAACGGATCAAATCTGAGCAGACACTGAAAACTAACAAAGGTAAGAGTGGCTCTAACAAAAAATTGGATCTCAGAGCTGTTAACTGATAACGTATCTCAGTATGACTGAAGGATGCAGAAGCGTCACAACCACAAACACTCAGGAAGAGAATAACAGAAGCTGGCAGACTACAACTGCTCCTCCTGAAAGATGCACAGAAAAAGCCTTTTAGAAGTTAAATTAATCCCTGACATACTATATTTAACTATTTTAATCCCCCCCATCTAATCTGCCTCTTGCTGAGCCTTTGTGGCTAATCTGCAGAGTGAGGTTTCGGCAGCAACTTCCTGTTTGTTCTGCTCAGCAAAGCAACTCGATCACAAAGGCAAGTTGACTGGGAAAATGTCAGCCTTCCTCCAGATTGACGCATGAAGAGTCATCATCCCTGCTCAAACCTCCATCTCCGCCTCCTCCACCTCCCCTCAACCCTCGCAACCGTCTCTGTCTGCGTGTCACTCAGAGCGAACAAGCAACGAAGGTCCAGGAACATCTTTCTGTAGAGGCCGGAAAGCTACTGATGGAGAATGGTTTGAATGGCGTCCTGGCTGCCTGGATGAGATGAGGAAGAATGACTCCGGACCAAAAGAGCTGGATGCCACATTTTCTCACCATGAAAGTTAAAACATTTCCTGCGACCCAGACTGATGGTGAAATTGTTAAACTGATCAGCAACCCACGATTATTTTAAACAACATTGTAATTACAATTATCAATCAGAATTATTCTGTGTCTGGAAAAACGTGTTTTTACTGCACAAGCAATTACAGTTTAGCAACAATTTTTTGTAAAAAAAAAATAAATGAAACTTTAAATTAAAATAGGTGATAATGAAAAAAAGGAGCCAATACTTTTAAAAGTACTAACTGAACATGTTATTGCAGAGTGAAACCTGAAAGTGCAACCTAAACGGAAATGGAAAAAATATGAGCTTACACAGAAAAGACCAAGTCTATCTACATTAGTGTTTTCCGATGCAGCGTTACTGTAATGGTTATCTGGGTTGCTGCTGGACACCGACGGGGATTTTGTGAGTTAGCTTTAGCCGTCATGCATTGCTGTATTTATGGCTGTGATGTTTCTTCAAGTTAGTTGTGTTACTCTCCTTAAACATGCTATACTTAAGGAGGCGGCATGTTAGTTCGGCAGACCTTCGCTATATGTTCGCCCCCTGGTGGTTGGCAGACTTCTGGTTGAGAACATGTGATTAGAGATGTAGGCAGTGTAGCAGAGCTGCCATTTTTTATAGTAAATATCAATGGAGATCAAGTTGATTTAATTGTGGCCACCAACATTGTGATCACAATCAAAATACAATTGGATGGATGGATGGATTGTTGGATGAACTGATAGACAGATGGATGGATGGCTGGCTGAGTGGATGGATTATGTAAGTAGGTCAAGTGGAAGGATGGACGGATGGATGGAAGGATGGCTTCACATCTGACAGTTGGATGAATTAAATGTTGTATGTAGTGATGGATAGACGGAGGCATAGAATAATGGAAGAATACATAGACGTATGAACGGACAGACGGTTGGTTGGATGGATTGTTGTATGGAATGATGAATAGATGCATGGATGGATAGATTGATGGAAGAATAAATTGATGGATGGATGCCAAGAGGATGGAAAATAGATGGATGGATGAATAAATTACTAGACAGACAAACAGACTTAAAGTTGGATGAATGGATTGTTGGATATTTGGACTAAAGGATGGTTGCATGGATGGATGGATGGATAAACTCATTGATTGAAAGATGGGTAGATGAATGGTTGGATGCATGGAAGGATAGATTGATGAACAGAAGGCTCACAGTTGGATGAATGGATTGTTGTATGGACTGATGCACAGACGCATGCATTCATGGATGGATGGATTAATGGAAGAATAAATAGATGGATGGATGACAAGTAGATGGATGTAAACATGGATGGATGAATGGAAAAATAAATAGATGGATGGATGACAAGTAGATGGATGTAAACATGGATGGATGAATGGAAAAATAAATAGATGGATGGATGACAAGTAGATGGATGTAAACATGGATGGATGGATTAATGGAAGAATAAATAGATGGATGGATGACAAGTAGATGGATGTAAACATGGATGGATGAATCCATGAATGGACGAACAAATAGACTGACTTACAGTTGGATGAATGGATTGTTGGATGTTTGAATTAAGGGATTGTTGCATGGGTGGATGGATGGATCACAAAGTTTCAAATAGAAATCTAGAAAAAATGGTTAATCTTTTATTTTTCAAATAATTAGAATGAAAACATTTTAAATCCGATTCCAAATTTTTACACCAAATTTACAAACAATAAAAGGACGACCTCAAGCCGGAAATCAGACGTTCTGCAGATAAAATTCGGAGCGTAGTTCTCGAAAAACTTTAAGTGCTTTTTGTATTCTCTCTCTGCTTCCTCTTTATGTGGCGGATCCGCCTTGAAAACCTTCCTCTTCAGAAACAATAAAAGGAGCCGAATGAGTTTGTGGCTTCCCACTACAGCGAGATGGAGGAGCCCCACTGAATTATGGGCACACCGGTGCAGAAGAAAAGAAACATCTCAGAAAACTTCCTGCCCAGGCAGCTGAGCTCTCTGGGCCGAGTGAGGGGAATTTGATTTGGCTTTAATTTCCCCCATTTTTCCTCTTCCTCGCACCTGACTCCTCGGCCGCCAACGAGGGCCTTGTTACCGACTGCTGCAGCTGTTTCCACATCCAATAATAATAATAATAATAATAACTCAGCTGCGGCATTATCTCCAATCTCCTCCTTCCATAAACTATTGTTTATCGAACAAACATCCATCCTCCCTGTGTTCTGCTGGCTTTTGTTGCTCAAGCTGCACAAGTTGCTAAACCCTGATTCTTTTCAATAACTCCGTCTGACTAACGGCGATGGCGACGAACCTGGACTCTTCCATCTCACCTTTCCATCTTTCTGCGTCGTCTCTCAGTCTTCGCTTCTTTCTGTTCGATAAAACAGAGAAATTAGAGGTCATTTTGGGGAGCTCCAAAAATAGAAGGCAATCCAAGTCCCTTTTATTTATTTTTTTTATCCCAGTCCCCCGGTCTCAGAGGAGTCTGGCGAAATCAGACTTGTTAGAGGTGTAATAGTGGAACAACGTCGGAGGAGCAAGTTGGACGCTCCCCTAGATACTTCATTAGATTCACCCAACGGTGCAGACAAGACTTTCTTTATTTAAGGAAACTGAGGTGAACCTGTCGTCGTTTTTCTGAATGTAAAAGGATTGAAAAACCTTTTAAACTGTCAACTTGTCACGTCACGTTCACTTGTGTTGAACATCTCAGCACAGAGGAAGTTCAAAAGTGCTTTAAAAATGACAAAAACATGATGCAGGAGCGTAAGTTTGTCATTTGTCATTACATTTTATTAATTGCTGCTGTAGATTGTTGTTAATTAATTATTAGCCTTTATTTCAGTCGTTCAGCTGATTTGCAGTTGTCTGGGGCTTTGTTCCCAGATTGGAGGAGCATTAAATAACTAAACTCTTGTTTGGTTCTGGGGACGCAGAGTAAGCCGGAAACAGAAGACCAGGTCTAAAGTCACATCTGTGCAGATGTTTATCTCCTGCATATTTTCATTCATCTTCAAAAATCCCCTCAGCACAACAGCACATACATCTCATCTTTTTATTATCATTATTACTTTGCTTAAACTATGTATTTTTATTCTATGTACTGATTAGTGTATTTTTTTATTTCTAACTTTAGCACTCAAACAACCCGGGAAAAAGCAGAATGCCCATTTATTTTATATTGTTTAAATCCTTTTTTATTGTATATTTTATCTTCTCATGATTAAGTATGATTTAAATTTGATCTTTAACACATATTAGTTTGTCTTGCATAACTGCTTTAACCCACCGTGGTTTGCTAAGGCGGCTAACGCAAAGCTAACTTACTGTGAGTGTGTTTAAATGCGCATCAGTTTGCTGCCTGGTATGTGAATAAAAAAAGAAACAGAAGGATGGATGCGATCTTCTACTTCCTTTAATGCCGAGCGATCGACCGGCACACCTCGAGCGATCAACGTATTGGGCACCCCTGCTCTAGATCATGAGTAATGCGAAAAAGTACCGGTCCTGGATATTCAAAGCTAAAACGCTGACACACAGAGAACCCATCTGACAACAGGAAGTAGGCTAAAGCATCTGAAAAACTATCACATCATGCCACAATGTTAGGAAGTCAAAAGCCACTGAGATCGTTCTGGTTAGAAAAAAAGCTTTGGGACTTCAGAGAACCTGAGAAAACCCTAATTCAAAAGGGAAGAAATCATAGAAAAGTGGAAATCCTTCCCTGGGGAGGCCAGCCTACCAGAATTACTCCAAGAGCTCATTACAGACACATTCCAGCAACAATAATGAAGAAACTGGGTCAAAGCATGAAGGCTGACAGAAAACACATGTCTACAAAGATGGTTTTATAGCGGCGTAGTCAAAGTAAAGCACTTGGAAGAACAACCAATCAGCAACAAGGGAAATTAACCACTCTCCTGGATTGGCTGCTTTCAAGCTATAAAAAAACAAACAAACCCTAAAACAACCATCTAAAGAGTTTTCTGTTGATCAAAAATGTTGATAAAACTCAAAAGATTCACGTTTAAGAAAGTCAGTCCCTCCCAGAAAAACAGGCAAAAATCCTTGAGTTTGTGGTGAATTCTGTGGCATTTCGTCTTGTTTTAGGCGATGAAAATGCAGGAAAAGTTGTGGAAAAACTTAAGGAATTGATGTTTACAAATGAAGGGAGAATAAACATTCTTCGCCGACCCACACTCAGCAGCAAACGGCACTGGATGAAATTCAGTCCATTTGCTTTTATTAGTTTACGGGGCAGATATGACACATCCAACATGGCCGACACGCTGATGTGCTGCCGCTGCTGGGACCAAAATGTGTTTGTTATGGTGGTGCACGGAGGTGATGACGTCACTACGCGATGCGTTGGACCGTTCACTTTTGGCTGGGGGGGGTTAGTGTCAGTAAAATGTAAGAAAATAATTATTTCACATTTCTGAGAAGAAATGCTGAATCAGTAAAATAAGGCTGATTTACATAATTCTGAGATTTCTGTGCTTAGATGCTATTTATGAGGCTTTTTAAGAATTATACACAACGCCTAATATTGTTCGACTTTTCCTTGATCTCGTGGGATTTTCTGCAATCACAGAATCACAATTTTCTGGAGGGACTGGGAAGTAAAGGTGAGGTTTTAGTTTTGTTAAGAGAATATCTTTCTAACTCCTCGATACTATAGACATATTTCAGTCTTCAGTATTGCGTGATACCGATATTTACCCGATACGCTTTCAAAATGAATTATTTAGACTTAACCCACAATGTTATACCTATAAAACAAAAGGTCTTCCTCCTGCTAATTAGCTACTTCTTATTCACTTAAATCATTTTTTTCGTCCATTTTGGTTAAAGGTTTGCCAATTATGCCAAACTAGATATCTGGAGTTGACCTCCTTAGGCCACACCCCCTCATTACACAGGTACAAGTCACCTGCCAGGCTGAAATCCATAAAACATTACAGTTTATCTAGCCTGAAAACGACGATGCAACCAAAATACTCACTAAACTCGCTTAATAATTGTTTACACAGTAAAAAAGCTCACAGCGGTTCAAGCAGGTCATGTTTGCTCTGCATTCTTTTACACCTACATAAATAAAAACACAAAACAAATATTGAAACATCTGATTTGGGTTATCAAATTGAAACGCTGCAGTTTTTCTCCATTATCCTCAATTGTTGGCTGGCTTCCTACATCTCCACGCTTTATTTTGCTTAAACACACAGTCTTTGAGAATATTGTCAGTGGATTAAAAATAACAAAGACAGGGCTCAGCTGTTTTTTTTAAACCTATAAAGGGATGATAATTAACCAGCAGTGTGGCTCTGGGAATACATCGTCAGCAAATGCACGAAATCTGTGGCGAAGAGTCGGGTGGGGGGAAAAACCCTGTTTGATCCGTCCGTTTCCGGGAAAAAAAGTCGAAACGCTGAAGCCGGCACCAAAATCCCAGCAAGCGGGTCATGGGCCCTGTTATCTACTATGATCTAATCTCCTGTCCCCTCCCCCGGCAGAGGACGCACAGGCAGAGAGAGCACAACATGTCAGAGATATTGGATGTGGTGTGTTGGGGTTTGCTAGAGGTGTCTTCCTCAACTCTCCGTCCGACTCTGATGAGCTGAGGGACCGTTATTCCCCGGGTGATCCTGGCCGAGATTAACTCGGCTGATTCTGTGTGTTGCTCCCAGGCGTTCCTGTGTGGGTGTGTTGGAGCAAACCTGGTAATCTCACCCCGGAATTGGTGAGTTTTTCCTCTTGTAGGTTTAAAAAAAAAAAAACCTGCACATTATTTTCCACCCACCTTTAGACTCCTGTATTTATTTTATTTTATTTCATTGGCCCAACAGATGAGAGATGTCATCGTCAGCCGTGCCGAAACAAGGATGCTACAATATCAAACCCTATCAGATGAACAGAGATTGAAATGCTGCCTTGAATCTCTCCACTCAATTATGCGTTTGAAAGGCTTTTGTGTGAGGACGCCCGCGAACGCCGCTGTCAAAGAAGCTCATCGTAGGCAGAAGGCTGAATGGCGCTTAATAGGTGAAGAAGAAGACAATTAAAAGGCAGCTGAGTCTCCAATCTTGTCCTTGTAATTTGCTGAAAGAATCGACGGCGAAAAAGACATTCTGAGCATTTTTCTTTTACATTGTTTTCTTAGTAATGAAATTGAAAACCCCTAAAAGGATGTGAAGATTTTATTTCAAAATATAAAAAAAACAAGAATTATTTATAACTTAATTTCAGAAGGAGAGACCAATTTGATCACCTTTCATGTCAAATATTGACAAATTTATTAATTCCTAGACTCCAGTTTCTGTTTTTTTAGTCATAACTGAGAATATGGAACCTAGAAAAGACAAAATCTGAGAAAAGAAGCTCTTGAAATATTACATGAATAAATAAAAGAACAGCGCAAACGACAAAAGAACAATCTGAGGTGAATTATATGACCCATGGATGGAAGGCAGGATATCTAGACGGATGGATGGATGAAGGGACCAAAAACATCTCTGTCCTCCGTTGCTACAGAAACCGCTGGGATGCCCCTGGACATTTTCACACCCTTCACCCACTAAACCCAGTTTCTCAAAGTACGAACCACCAAAGGAAATTATGTAGGCCTCCAAAAAATCCCCATCGTCTAATCTGGTGAGAAACCGATAAATGGAAAAGTTTCTGAGAAGAACACCAGAGAGTCTGACGCAGTATGCGTCAACAGTGTCTTTCACAATGTGTCCTCTGTCTGGAGAACCTCAAAAACGATGTTTATGTTTATGTATTTAGTATAAAAGTAAAGTGACTTACAAAGTAGACACAATATTACAGTTATCAATCTGACCATCTAGAGGAAAATCTTTAGTCAGTCAGTGGTGACAGTCAAGAGATGGAGGGACGTACAGAGACAGTAGTAGAGGGAGTATAGAGGTATGGGTAAGAGTTAGGATAGGAGATGCTCTTTGAAGAGGTCGGTCTTCATGAGTTTCTTGAAGACACACAGGGACGCTGCTGTTCTTGTAGAGTTTGGTAGGTCATTCCACCATCTTGGAACAACACAAGAAAACAGTCTGGATTGTCTAAAGCGTTCTGTACGCACTGCTAGACCGTAATCTATTGATTACCGGAGAGACCGAGCTGTGACATAAGCCTTTGTAAGAGTATTCAAGTAGATAGGAGCCGTACCCTTAAGCATTTTTTAGGGTAGCATCAAGGACTTGAATTTGATGATGGTAGCCAGGGGTAACCAGTGAAGCTCAATGAACAGAGAGGTGACATGAGACTTTTTGGGCTGATTGAAGACCACACGCGCCACCGGCTTCATGATCATTTGCAAAGATTTTACGGTACAGGCTGGGAGACCAGTGAGGAGAGCATTGCAATAGTCAAAGTGGGAGATAACCATAGACTGAACCAGGAGCTGGTTAGCATGTTGGGTAAAGTAAGGACGTACCTTTCTTATCTTTAGTAATGCGAAGCGACAAGATCGAGAGACAGAGGCAACATGATCTTTAAAGGTCAACTGGTCATCAATCATGACACCCAAGTTTCTTGCTGCCTTTGTTGGAGTCAGAGATCCAGTCTGGATGTGAATATTTAATTCCTCAAAAACTCAAGAGTAAAGTGCCAGTAAAGTGGATACAGAGAGTCTGAACACTCTTACAACTCTTACATTTTATCTGACTTCTAAATAATCAAACTGAGACACGTGTCATAATTCTGCACCTGAATAACAAATGCTGCAGTAGGAAGTGCTGACTTTTACTGTCTTAAACATCACGCTGCAGTGTGACGTCTATGTCCTCCTTCGATTTGGGGTCATAAGCCGCTCACACAGATGTCTGATGGTGGTTTATTCCTTAAGTAAGCCACCGTCCCAAAGCGTCTTTAGATGATAAAGTCACAATCTGAGAGGATTTGAGTCAACCAGCTACCAACAAAATTGTCAGAGAATTTCTTGTCCCTGAAAAGTAATGATGTTCCTATCTGATATCGAACTTGGTCCGATATCCACCCCCCCAAAAAAAAGATGATCAGCCACATGATGACTATAACAGGATTTGGTAACGAGTAGAAATGAGTAGAGGCAATTAAGATCAAAATATCCCTGTTGTATCGAAAGTGAAAAAGTTGAATCGGGACACCAATGAGGAAAAGCCTTTTGACAATCTGACCTTTCCTAAAAACAAACCAAAGCCCGTCTAAACATTGAGCTTTAGCATTAGCAATAGCTCAACACCAAATTATTATATTCATTTTGAGCAAACTCTTAAAATGGCAGAACAAAATAAAATGTGAATTAGGCGAGTGTCCATCTACTGGTTTATGACAAATAATCCAGGCATAAAGTTTAATTACATCAAATGCTGACGTTACTAAAGAGAAAACATCTTCACGTTAGCACAATAAGTCTTTTATTCCACGTCTCCTGTTAAATCAACAATTTCTAAAAAGCTTCTTAAAAATGCTGTTAAAAAAATAAAAATATGCAAACATCTGTTGTCTGTTAGCCCTGATCTAAACCCACAAAATGTTCTTTAATATAAAAAATTAAAGTGTATGAGGGCAATAAGGGACATAAGTAAATAAATAAGCCCTGAAATAAATAAATGCACCATTAAATGTCTAAATAAATCTTGTCATATAACTGTACGATATGAAATGAAGGCATGAAGTTAGATGGCGTAAAATGAATATCTTTATTTTTTGTGTGGTCACAAATCTCTGGAAATATATTTTTTACTGTTTGGGAATCTTTCCTTTAACCTACATGAGTACAAATGAAGAACCACAACTAAACGTGGGATGTGGGAGAACCGAGAGGGAAAATGAGGAATCCGATTGAAGGTTCACCTTGGCAGCGACTAAAGCTGAGTCAGGCGAAAACAAGGGGGGGGAAGGTGACACTGCGCGCAAGCGGCGAGATAATTAACCTCCAGTTTGCTGATGTTTATTATTCAAAGACCTGGAGGCTGAATAATACGAATACACGACGCTAGCTTCTGTAAAACGCGGAAAATTTGGCTCGTTTCTTTCGTCCGGTTAGCGGCAGAACGGTTCCTCAGACTCACCTGATTGACGGCTGCTTGCTGTGTTAAACCAAAAAACACGGCTGTGTAATATTTCAGTGAAATTGGAGGTGAAAGATTGTTTAGTGCATTAAATATGCATCACTTCTACAGCTGAGTGGGTTTCTGCAGCTCTGTCTGTTGCCTCACCTCAGTTTATCTCGACATTACACAGCTCATTACCAGGACGAGCGTCTGAGGCTCCTTCTTTAAAATCTTCATTTCAATTTAGTTTTGTGTGTTTTTAGTTGGGTTTTTTTAACCTTTGATTTTTACAAGAAGAGGCTCAAGATGCGAGGGTCAGGAACCCTAACAGAGTAATTTCCTTAAAGCTCAGCAGCTGGAGGAACCACGTCGTCCCTGCGGGGCTTTTTTTTTTTATGTGCGACATTAAAATCCTTCCCCAAATTAGAGCCAGATGCATAATTCAGTAGGCGGCCGGGCGTCAGCTTTTGCACTAATGAGATGTGGGCACCCCGCCTGCGCCGCCCGTCTCTATGTATGGCTGCACCCGCTAACGGGACTCGGCCGGACGGGACGCTGAATTACGGACGATACCGCGAAGGAAACGAAGCGACTTGTCAGCCGTGGCTCACAGAAATCAGATCAGACTGAATACGGTTATTGGACGGAGCGGTCCTGTGTGTTTTTTTCCTCCAACTTTATTAGTGAAAAGCTTTTCTGATGGATTTTTGTATGAAACTTCGCTCCGTCCATTTTCTCTGAAGGCTTCCTGCTGCCAGACTCACCGATCCCTTCTGAAATGGATGGATGGACCTATTCTGAAGCACTGAAAGGATCTCTAAACCAGCTGATCCAAGAACCGAACAGAGCTAAGCTAATCAGATCTAAACTGACCTGATCTGAACTTATCTGAGCTGATCTAAACAGAAACAAACTGATCTGATCTGAACGGAGGAGACAAAAGAAATGAAACAGATCTTATTAGAACAGATCAGAGCTAAACTGACAAAAAAAATAATTAACAGAACCGATCTGAACGGAAGGAAAACTGAAAGAAACTGATGTGGGCCGAACAAATCTGAACAGAACTGAACTGAACACAACTAATTAAAACTGATCTGAACACAACAGAACTGATCTGAACAGAGGGGAGTGTGATGTCCCCCATCTAGAAAGAGGAACTGGGCCATCTCCCTGCAGCCGACCCGGGGA
Organism: Orestias chungarensis; assembly: GCA_032876305.1. Lineage (NCBI taxonomy): Eukaryota > Metazoa > Chordata > Actinopteri > Cyprinodontiformes > Cyprinodontidae > Orestias > Orestias chungarensis. The sequence goes on along the minus strand of JAVLVB010000669.1, from coordinate 3,104,248 downwards.
GGGGCAGCAGAACCAGCTGGCCGAGTCCGACCTCTGGGGACAGAGCCAAAGCCGCTGTGGAGGGGGATGGGGAGTCGTGGTTCAGTATCTGCCGGCTTTGGCTCTATGTCCTCCTGTATCGGGTGTCGTTCGCTTATTCTGGATTTTTTTAATTTCTTTTTAGACATCAAAACAAAATACAATCCAACACTTTACACAGAGTTTTTTTTTTTTTTACTTTAAGCTCCAAAAATAAAACGTTCAGTTTTGGCGGCATATAAGTTTGCTTTGCAGATGTGCATTTATTAACTCAAGGACATTTGAATTCTTCTGGATTGTTATTTAGAAATGTTACTTTTCTATAAAGCTTAAATCAAACAAACTAAATAGTGAGACTTTTATAACTTCCTGTTTCAATTGATTGTTTCAAGGACTTGTGATCAGTTTAAAGCTCGTCTTAAATCAGTCATGTCTGAAATAAACACTGGTCTTAAAAGTACGCAACTTCATTTATCCTTTTTTGATCGATAAACAATTTTAAGTTACCTTGATAATGACTTAATATGTGTAGAAATGACTAACGTGGTCTTGATGTGGATATATTGTGAAAAGTCGATATTAATGTCGTCCAAAAACATCCCTAATCTTATAAACAGACGGCGGGAGGAAAACACTTTTTATCAGCTTTTTTTTATTAAGATGCTAGTAATTAAGACGTTTTCTCTTTTTCCGTCGATTGTTAACGTTAGCACGCTAGCTAATGAGCTGGACGCTCTCTGCCCGCTGATTGGTGTGCAAAGATGGATCGTTCATAAAATGAACAACATTAATGAAAAACCTAGAGCTTCCTCCGCATCAGACGGCATTAAAACAACGGAATGACTTCAGAGGGGTCTCTGTATCTGCAGTGATACAGACTGCTACAGGAGACCATCACCACCCTCAACATCTGCAACTAATTTTTGCAGAAACTTTGCTAATATGAAATACGTCAACATTCAATCACCTATTGGGATTAATGAAGTATTTTAGGAAGTGAACTTAAATTTGAAACAGGATCAAAACCATTTCTAAAAGTTAATGAGGGAAACTTCCAAATGAGAAACTACACCAACATTCGTGGTGGCAGTTCATAGGTTGGATTTCACTCTACAGTTTGTTTTAATAATTTTCCTCTTTTTTTTTTTATCTCAAAAACTTTCCCATCGTTACAGGTCAGAAAACAAAATAACCCCTCCAGAGAAGCAGAGAGCAGCATTTTCCACTCAGTGAGAAACCTCTCCTCTCTACTGGCCCTCGTGGACAACAAGCTTGTTGACCGTCCAGATACGAGGGCGGGGTCGCCGCCCCCCCCCCCCCTGGCTCTGTGGGACTCGTTCACAACTAAAATCACGAGGACTGAACTCGGAGCCACTTCAGCGTTTGGATGTTTTCACACGTTGAATTAAAGGCAGAATGCACTATTCCGCTTATTTACTATTCAGCACAAGCTTGTTTTAACTTGCATATACAGAACGATGGAAAACCTTTCACATTATATGTCACAGCCACAAACTTCCTGGCATTTTAAAAGACAGAAATAATGACGCTCGGATATGGAAATGTGGGCCGATATCGTTAATAGTACCGCTGGTATATGTTTACCAATACATGCATTTATCTAAACTTTTCTTTTAAATTCCTCCCTAATTGCTCTTTGGCTTCAGTTAAAAAAACTCCCACAATCCTCTGCTGCCTCACCATCGTGGTCACATGACCAACCCATCCTCAAACATGCACACACTAGAGGAATATAAAAATTGGTTGTTAATATCGACCCTAGTTTTAAAGTAACACTAAGTAACTTTTGATCGTAAGTCGACTTACAGCTCGTTGAATGACGCCTCTTTCATTTCCCGAAGGGGTCCGTATCACTTTAACCGGCACTAAGCAACTTTGAGGAGGGTGGCAGGAACCCAGCCGCACAAAAGTACCAATGTGCTTTACGGCATTAAAGCTACAACAACTCAATTCTCAAGTAGCAAAGAAAGAAGTTGCTAAGTTGTCAACAATGGATGCAGGTAAGGAAGCTAGCATCCCCAGAACAATGCTACTAGACACGCGATTAGCATTATTTCCATCATCGCCATGCAAATTTTAAACAAAACTTAAACCGTTTAAAAAAAGAAAGAAATTATGAAGTAGACGTGTTTCCATCTTATTGTTTGCGGTGAACCAGGCTGGCTAAACAAAGAATAATTTCTGATGTCCGATGTTGCCGTTTTATCGCACGCTTTTACAAAAAAATCCAGGCGTTCGTTAGGCCTGCACGATTAATCGATTTGAAATCAAAATGTATTAGTCAAGGGAAGAAAAGGCTACCGTAGTCCTCCTCCCTTGAGAAGCTGCGAGAGCTCCGGCGCTATCCCCAACCTCATCTCTCTCTTCAAGCATGTTGCAGTTTGCTAAAGGAAATGAGAATTTTGTAACTAAAACTTGAATGAAAATAAGTCAGTTGTGTAGAACTGGTACAGCTTTGGAGTTTCGGATAGAAGAGCAAACCAAACCCGACATCTGTTGAATACGGCAGTACGGCTAACTTATTTGTCGATTGATTCACATACCGGGCAGCAAACTGATGCGTGTATGAATTAAAGCACGTATGCACACTCGATGTTAGCTTGGCGTTAGGCGCCTCTGCTAGCGAGTCACTCTTAGCAGAGGCGGAGCTAAAAGGGGGGCCGGGGTGGCGCCGGACATGTAATGACATCGCACTTCCTTTGTTGTTTCGCTCCATCTCACTTATTACCAACAGTGAAATTTGTTTGATAGTATGTTTAAAACATAATAATAATAATCATAATAATAATAAAAGATAAATATTTGAAATACTTAAAAGTTATTTAAAATGTGTAACACCCCCCCCAAAAAAAAGCCAATGGAAACACGACTATTGACTCGCATTTGCAAAGCAGCCTATCCAGGAGCACCACTCATTTTCCTTGGAGCTGATTGGGTGTGACCAAGAGTAGAGATAAAGAAGACTGAAGCTGAAACTTTCTGTGGTAGCGCTAATACAAATTAAGGTATTTTTGCTGTTTAAACAATCAAAATAAGCAGTTAAAGGCTTTTTTGACAAAGTTATGTCAACAGATTCCCCCCCGTATTATCTACATCTTTTTATGTAGGGGTACCAAAGTAAAGGAGGTTAAAAACCTATTAGGGCCAAAAGACCCGGTACAGTAGATGGATTGGATTTTGTTTTTCCTCCTACATTCACTGCTGTGTAACAATAATTATCCGTATCCGCACAAAAGTCAGACTCTTGGCTAAAGGCTGATAAAAAGCATTTCTATGTAAACAAAAAAAACTAGCAGCAGATGAATAATAAAGGAAGTAAAACGATCATATCACCGCAAATCTGAGGCTCGGCTGATCAGCACACCTCTCCGACCGACGTAACACCAAATGCATGGACCTCACAGATTCTATACAGATACGTTTCATCTCGATCCGCCCAGGATTCACAGCAAAAACAGGGTTTTCTTTGCATCGTCCTCAGAAAAAAATAAGTTATATATTGGAGGAAGCATTTGAGTTAATGACCAGGGACTGGAGAAGGTCTGTCCAAAGGATTCCTGTTCAAAAATAAATTTTCTATACCTCAATGTGGAGCTCTGGTAAGGCCATATTCTACATTTTTTGGTTTAACATTTTTTCACAGTAAAAAGTTCGTAAATATACCTACTCACAAAAAGTTAGGGATATTTGGCTGACGGGTTGAATTTCAGGATGAGCCAAAAATACATTCAAACCTTAACAGGTGAACTTAATGTGACCTTCTCTAAGCTTTTGAATGCACCTGTCCAACTGTTAAATGGTTCAGTTCTTTTTGCACATGTTGCTGATGCTGATAACCGCTACATTGTGAACAATGCCCTGAGAAACTGGAGGATGAATGCCACTCAACTCCAGCATCATCAGGGAACGGCCGTTGGAGACCAGTGTACCTCAAATGGAGCGGCCTGAACTTTCTCCAGACCTGAATCCCATTGAAAACCTGCTGGATCAACTGAGTCGCCGTGTAGAGGCTCGAAACTCTGACGTAGTTGCCAAGCTGTAATTGATGCTCAAGGGTCCATGACCAGTTATTGAGACGTTGACATTTTTTGTTGTGGTGTACACAACATTGTTGTTAACTTTAGTTTTAACAAATTGTTTGAGGTGAGGAAATCACCACTGCATCCTTCTACTTAAATGTCCTACTTTCGTGATATGATATGACTGTAGCGGGAACTTTTTACATTTTCCACAAATTTCACCTGAAAGCCAAATATCCCTAACTTTTTATTTGAAATTGCTTATATTTGCAAGCAAAACAGAAGAGATTACTATTTGTAGATGGTGCCAAAATTTGGCAAAAGTAAGACGCCTGATAATTAATCTTTTACTGAACTTTGGCTTCATTCAAACTTTGCACAGGTTATGTCCACTAGTGGATTTATTGTCTATAAGCTTTATTTAAAACATTTCTGGAAGGTTAATGTAATCTACAAAAAAAAAGAAAATCCTCATTTCCCCTAAAACAAAAGTATCTGAAATGTTTACACTCCTGTAAATAGCGCCGTTTCTTTCTGAAGCTCCAATGGTTTTGTTTATTTTTTGTATTTTTACTAAATTATTAAAATAGAAACATTTCACAATAATCCCTGAAGCATGAAGAAGTTAAATGTATCTTAAGAGATGTTGTTTTTTTAAAACTCTATATCCTTTTCATGCCACGTCACAATTTCACACTGCTTGGTTTATTCCATAAAAATCCCAATAAAGCACATTTAGGTTTGCACAAGGAACGTTTTTTCAAGGTAATAATGGGACCAGAAATGTGCACTGCCAGAGTTTTTCCATCACCACGGGGCGAAAACATTAAGTACCGACTTCAGCGTCTGTTGCAGGAGTGATTACCTGCAGGGAATCTGCAGCTGTGGAGCAAACCCTGAGAGCGTTTGGTCAAGTCACAGAGCTCGGATGAATATTTCAAAACGTTTGTCCTGTGATTTCCACATTCAGCAACTTCCCGTCAGAGAGCAGCTGAACGCAGGAAGAGCCCAGAGGAGTCAGCAGATCTGCGCGTGAGCCATCCATGCAGATTCAACATCAGATGCCGACGCTGAAAGAGACACAGAACGCAAGCCGAGCCTTTTTTGTGGTCCAGAGTAAAGGAAAGAAAACAGGAGACTTTAATATGAATCCCACTACTCTCCAATGGACGACCCCGGGGTTCCCAGATGTACAGTGAGCGTCTTGGCCAGCAGATTTTTCCATCGGCTCTTCAATAAGCTTTCAGCATTCAGAAACCAGATCACAGGCCGCTGTTACACAGATCCACATCTCTCCCTGGGCCCGAGTCAAATCCCAGCAGGATGTAAGCCGGCCATCGTCAGCCTCGAACAGCGACGGAGCCGAATGTCCCTACCAACACATGCAGGCGTGTGAAACAACACAGAGAAATCAATGGGAAATGGCTAAATATAAATCTCAGCCTGGGATCAAACCACACATTGTTGCATTGATCGCGTGTCTGGCGGACTCGTTTGAAAGACCTCCAGCTTTGCTGTGACTGAGAGCTACTAACAAGTTTTAGTGATGCAACAATCGGCCACTTTCAGGTGGTCAAACTGACAAAAATGGAGAAATTAGCGGACAGATTAACTGATGTTTGGAGTGATGGATGAACAGACGGAGTATCGATTGATGGATCAATGGTTGGACGGATGAAGCAAATCATGGAGAAATGACCAAAAAAAACAAAAAACTGAAGGATGGATGGTCAGATGGACAAAAGGATGGATGAATAGATGAATGGCATGGAGGTGGCTGGATGCAGACTAAATGTAGGATGGCAGAGTTAATGAACAGATCAGTTTTCTTGCTAGTAAAGATGAATAATAAATCAAATTATATCACCTTATTGAATTTTCTTTTATTTGGACTTTGAGTTCAGTTAAACTCTCAGAAGGACAGATTTAGATAAAACAATGAAAGCAAAAAAAAAATGCTATCAACTGAAATTGAACTCAGTATGAACATAAATTTAAGAAATATCGCTAAGCCCTACTTTACAGACGGATGCATCGATAGATGGATGAGTAGATTTAATGGATAGATGAATAAAAAGACTGACAGACATGAATTGATGGTCAGATGGATCAATAGTCTATAGGATTGACTGATGGAACAAGGGATGAACAAAAACCTAAAGAACGGACTCACAAACTTTCTTTACGGATCGAGACCCAATAAGACGAAGCAAACCGATGGATGTTAGACGCTATAGATGGATAATTAAATCAACCGACCGAAGCACAGATGGATAAATGAAATAAATGATAGAAGAACCAACAAAAGGCCAAACTGAGGGAAGTTTGGTCAGATTGATGAATTTGACACCAATTTAACACTTCAAGCTAATCACCAGGACGACAATGGAACAGATTCTGAAATTATTAACATCAAATTAATTTAAAAACTCTTCAAAAACTAAAAGTTTTCCTTTTACTTATGGCTATATTAAAGTCATGCAATAGTAATATACTATTGAGCTGCCAACTCCTCAGTTTAGAAAGTATATTATGGATCTTTTACAGGATTGAATCTCTAAATAAATACATTAAGCTGAATTTCACAAGAAAGTATTTTCTTTAAATCAAAATGATCGTTGCTAGTTAGATAGCTTTCTTTTTTCAACAAGGTGCTAATTTGTTTACATAAAAATAATTGATCCTTTTTACATTTTAAAGACACATTTCCCCATTTAATCAACTTCCTGGTTAATTACTCACATTTCATTCATCCTTTGGGAAAGGCAGAGACTTCCATCCAGAGTTGAAAAAATCTTGGTTCTAAATAAATAATAATAATAATAAAAAAGTTCAAATTTCAAAATGGTGGATAAACGTCCAGCCAACGGCCGAAATAACTCACTTTTTCTACATTTAGCATTTTCTCACAAATATACCATCTCTACAAATATCAAAGTTAACTTTATAATTAACCTTTCGCTTGTTTTTCAGAAGCTTTAGCTGCTAGCATCACAAACCTTCGTTAATTAGGCTAATTAGGACACCTTTCACTAACTTCCGGTTTGCACCTTTCACTAACTTCCGGTTTGGAGCGTTCAACGTCAATACAAAAGATAGGAGGTTGTAATTATTATTTATTGTGTGCTTATTTATTTCTAATCATCAAAGTGACAAAAACGAGTTAAAAGATCCTTATTACATTTAGCTGCAAATTTAAATTAAAAACATAATCAAATATGTGTCCAATATGCCTGAAGAAAAATATAGAATTACAATTTCCGAGGCACTGTAAATGCAGCAAAATGAAAGTCAGAACAAGGGGGAAGGCTGTCTTTAAGGTCGCAGTAATAATTGGATTTTTTCAACAAAAAAAAATGTTTTCTTACATATTTTAGGTTAATACTGAACTTCAAAAATTTTTTTTACCCTTTTAAATCAAAAACATAAATAGAAGCGTAGGTAATGTCATTATGTTTGAACGTTTACAGACAATATGTTAAATGATTAAACAGCTGGAATTAGAGTTGTTTATAATAATCATTTTTAAATCTTCAATTTGTTTTAAATTTTTTTTCAAGATTTCATATGATTATGTCAGCACAATTTTTATATTTAAAATCATTAATTATGCCAAAAAAATGTATTTTTTAAATACATTTAATAATAAATGGATACGTAAATAGAATAAAAACAAATTACTATATAACTTTGCTAGTTTTTATAGTATCAGTAAAAGCTAATATTCCAAAGCCCTAAAAACAGTCAAGGTTTATTCTTATTTCGCTACTCTTTATTATTTGCAACCAATAGATAAATCTGGGAAATAAATGCCAAATATTTGTCCAAAAATTATTAGGCTTCCCATTATCGTATCCTTAAATTTTGAGCCTATAAGTAACAACTTTAATGTGTTGAGATTAGAATGGTTTAGATGTAAGCTCATCAATGTGTTGGCCTAGTCAAAGTACGGACTTACAACAACTCAGAATTGACATGTATACTAATGTCAACAGACACAATTCAATGAATTGGACTGAGCTGGAGCGATATTTCAAAAGAGAATCTGTAAAAATGTGCCTGTGGTCTGAAGCAGAAAGACAATAAGAGTTAACATAAAAACATGTAGTTGTGTCTACAGTGAAATATTGTTTACCAAAGTGTTGAATTATTTTACCTGATTACTAATGCATGTCAAACCTTTTCAGATTTTTGATTAAACTTCCAGTTAATTTTGCTCTTTTTCGAGTTGTTTTATCACATTAGATCTCAGTTAAATGCAGGGAAGTCCGAGGCTGTAATGTGACAATATGTGAAACAGTTCAAGGGATGTGAATTTTGGAGGGAAATTACAAATTTTTCTACCCTTTATAGCACTACAATTCACACAAAAAGCAGTAATTAATATGATAATAAAATGCTGAGAGCTTTTTATTATCTATGCCAATAAATTTTAGTCCCATTTAATTTTTTTACTCTCTCATATGTTTAACCATTTGAACAGTAGATAAAGCCTCTAATTGCATAGTGTTTTGATATAAAACAAGTCAGATAAACCACAAATGTGGAGCGCCTGGCTGAGTGCTCCGGCTAATTAGACCAGAGGACTGCCTGCTTAGTTTATTGCAATGCGTTCCATCCTTCCATCACCTTTTAGCACCACTGATTATCCCAGCAAACGATAATTACACGGCACAGCACTGCAGAGCCGAAGTGCTAACGGTTATCTGACCAGCAGAACAAGGGCTGTGCGTGGAAAGAGCAGAACAAGTGTGCACCCCTGGCCCTAACCTTACCGCAAGGCGCTTGCTTGTTCGCGCAAGTGACCACGTTAGGCTGTGATTGTGCAAATAAGTGGTTGAGTGGGTGTTCAATTGTGCCGTCCAAGATCCCCTCCCTCCTTTACTTCCCTTCACAGATTGCTTTTTCCAGCTTATTGGTTTATTTGACTATTTCCAAAACACAAATGGGAGGAAAAATGTGATTGTTTACGTGCTTTGATGCAGGAAAAATCCACAACGAGCAATGGAACAGGATCTTCTTAATCCAGTTTAGACTGTAAGAATCAAGAGAAGATCAGGTTTTGAGGACATGAAGGTGAAGGTTTGAAGGGCGTAAAGGAGCCAGAATATCGAGGGATTTGAAGGTGATAATAAGGAGAAAAAAACCCGTAGCCATATGCCAGTGAAGGTGAGTAAAAGTTTGAGAGATGGGCTGCCAGGGATTTATGAAGGTGAGATTCATTCCCACAAGCCTAGTTTTCGACGGGAGTCCAAAACAGGATTTAGACAGATAGGAAGTTAAACACTACAAAAAAAGACAGAAGAAAACACTAATTCTGGTTATTTTGAAGAGAGAAAACGTTACATTTCCAGCCTTGAATTATCTATTATCTATGCAATGAGAAAAATATCTAGGCCTGGCTGTTAAAGATGACAAAATGGTCTACATATACAGACATTAATTAACCCCCCCCCAGGAAAAAAACCTTTGTAATAAGGAAAAACAAGAGATAACTCAACTTTTTGAGATGATAGTGAGTATATAAATGTTGCAGGTTAGACTAAAACAGCAGAGAGTCCCGAGCAATCTCAGTAATAGCAAGAGTTTTCTTTTTACAACTGATAATAAACAAATTCTAACTGCAGAGACGACTCAGATCTACAAATGATTCATAAAAACATCTTACAATTCCAAACTCAAAGAATAAACCTTTGGCAGTAATTGTTGTGCTCAGTAGGTGATCTACAGAAGCGTGATGTATCAGGCCTTTTGTGGATATTTAAAGATATTTTTGAATCACACAACGGCCATGCTACAAGCTACCCAAGCTAACGGCTACTCATGTAAAAAGCTATATTTAGGCCACTTCTAACAGCTGCATGAGCTAAAACCTACTTGGGCTTATCTAGTTAGCTGTCAGTAGGCTAACTAACTAATATGTAAGTTTCAAAGTCTAGCTACTATAAAAAAAATGACATAATTAAATCATTGGGCTAAAGGCTTTTTAGGCTAACTGACTTTAGCCTATAGCTTCTAAAGCTCATATTCAAAATTATAGATACTTGGGCTGTATTCTACTCAAATGAACTACACAACCAATTGCCATATTAGGCCAGGCTAGGTTAGTTGCTCACATTTACTTCTACTCATGTTAAAGGATTATTGGAATTATTGGTACCCAAGTTCATTAATTAAACCTAATTTTTCCACAGCTAACTGCTGCATAACTAAACAGATGCTTAAGCTAAAGCCTACTTAAGCGAAAGGCTCCCTTGGCTAACCGCTACTCAGGCTAACAACTATTTAGGGAAAATGCTACATGGAATCATGTCACTTAACCAATCAGCTACTCAAAGTAAAAAAATATCTTGGATAACTGCAATTCGGGCTTAAAACTACTTGGGCTTACAGCTGCTTCACTTAAATCCTACCTTGGCTTCTACTCAATCATAAAGGCTTTAAGTCTCAGTATTAGTGCAGACAAGTTTTCCAGGAAATATGAACCTTTACAGTCTTATTTGACATGATTTTAAAGTTAACTTGGCTTCATTAAAGGGGCTAATGTTAACTCCTCCATTGACTAACTGCCTCTTAAGCTACCAACTAAAAATAGGAACCTAAAATGGCATTTAAGCTAAATTATACTTAACCAGCAGGACTTTAAGGGTGACAGGATTGAAAAACTGTGAAAATAGGATTCTGAAACCACTAAGATCCCAAAAGCTGGATTGTAAAAACATGATAATTCCCAGGCACTGTCTGTGGCCTATTTTCTTGGGTGGAAAATATGAATGTGTGAGCTTTTGTTAACGTTATTTTCCCTCACGCTATAGTCATGACCTTTCATATAAAACAATTATTGCTCAAATGTATTTCACTGGTCGAAGCGAGTGCAGAAATATTAAAGTTGCTTTGGAAAGAGTCAGAATGCCAGCAACAGCTAAACATGGTTTGCTCAACCATTACAAAGCTTAGCAACAAACTCTGACTACTGCCAAGAGAAAAAAAAAACAATTACTTTACAAATTCAGCAGGTCACAGCAGTGTTTCAAACTTTGAGAATAAATAGGCAGTATGAGCTATAATTTGAGGCTGCTATGCGTGTGGCTGTGAGCAGGTATATTTGTGTGTAATTATCTCCTCTGCCTCGGTGGTGGTTGGCTTGTCTCATTACGGGCATGGTGGGATGTCTTTGCTTTCACCACACAGTGTGGTGTCCCCAGGGGACATGAGGGTGTCCAGTTCTTGTCCCTGCCCCCTGAGCTCCTGCTTGAACTGTCCCTGAAAACTCGCTGCTAATACGCATCTCCTAACTACAAAAAAGGACCCCCAACTTTACCTCAGCTACAGAGAATGATGTGTTCACTTGGCTTGACTCATTATTCGGGGTAATTCTCTCTCATTGAGTGTTGTTTTCACCTCTGCTAGCTCTTTACCTGGCCCCACATTGCTGTGCACGTCACGACCCTCCTCTCCTTATTCAGAGGAGATAATGATAGCACCAATCTTGAGAAGACTTTTTGTGCCTTATAGAAATGAGAACACGCCTGTCGGATGTGGCATTGGGTTGCTGTAGCGGACTCGAAGCGGTAAGTGAAGATGTGCTTTCAAACGAGCGATGTTGCATCAGGGATCTGGAACGTTGCCCTTGGGTGTATTTCAGAGACCCCGTTGTTGCCTCCCAGTTCACATCTGGTACCCCCGGCTGCATCTACTGCGGTGTCTGTACTTGCTCAGTGGTAATTGCTAATGGTAATTACCAACCTTTTCAACGAACCAGGAGGCTTATTTAAATAAATGAGTGCCGAGATTGGTATGGCAGTTTCCCAGCAGCGCCTTGTGTTTCTAATGGCGTCTTTCACCCTAATTTCGCCACTGGGACCTTGACTGGATCTCTGGTTCTCTGGCACCTATTATGTTGAACTGTCGAGGCTATTAACCAGTGCACTCAAGCTGGATGGCAACTTTGTCCTTCTTTCTTTTTTTCTTTCTTCCCATCATCATTTATTCCAAAGCCCTGTGTGGGTTGATACCTCTTGACCCCTTTTTGAATCTCTTTCAGAAGCCTCTCAAGTTGCTTTCTTTGAGATTCAATATTACTCTCCCACCTCCACCACTGATAGTCCATCTGCTAAGGCAGAGAACTCCTCTCTGCACGACCACACCCCCCACCCCCACGATCTATCACTTGCGCTGAGTCCGACTGCATTCCCCTGGCAGAAAATGGCTGAGATAGCTTGAAGGGGATTGGCCTTGGGTGCAACCCCCCCTCTAAAATCCAACTTTGAGGCAATTTCTTAAGGCTGGAAGGGGTTGATGTGTAAAGAAGTAGATGGACTATATGCAAAAGGACCTGCTCAAAACTCATCCCCAATTAGGCTGTAGAGCCTTCATTCAGCACATTTATAGTTTAATAAGGCATGGAGAGTGTGTGCCACACTGTGATTTAACAGGAATTTTCTTTAATAGACGTCAGCTCTAACAAACACTATTTGAATTGGATGGAGTGGTGGGCATGTCACTCAGCCCTGATGAGGACCTTTTTCACCTTCTCCACTAAGTATCCTAAATCTTCCCAATCTTTGTGGCTTTCCAGTTCTCAGAAAGCGACCAGGAAGAGGCCTGAGTGAAGCGATGCTGCATAAGAAAAACTCAAAAATCATTTAATCCACCTCCAGGGGATGCTAATGTAATTGATTTTGGATTTATTGCGGTAAAAAGAAGACAAATATGATCTTGTTCATGTTGTTGTTTTCGAAATTAGAGTTCAACAAGACTCCTCGTGGTGACTGGCCGTGAAACCTGTCCCTTCCTTTTCAGACTTTAATGAAGGGCAACACTTGGAGCTCTTCACTAAATATTAATTTCAATAACCATCCTCTAAAGTTCATGCAAATTTTGCTGGTTTTGACACGTTTTCGTTGGGAAACACTCAACATTTGTGCCACTGAAGCACAATTTCTCAGTTAATTTCAGAGTTTAAAGGGGATTAGAGCTCTGCAGAAAATGGACTCGTGTCAGTTTGCCTGCACTAAGCTAAGACTCGTTACAACAGAGGAAAAAAAAATTTTATGAAATAAACGTTTGCTTATTTGGCCTCTTTGCTCTTGGGGTCTCGGTGTCGATGTTGGCTCAGTATTACACCGTGTTAGCTTACTGTGGCATTTCCAACACAAATTAACCATTTTAATACCATTAGTGATTGCCATGTTTTATCCTCACAAAGCGGTTCACAGTGTCTGCTGTGAAAAAGAAAGGCCATATGTTCTGCTGGCTTTCACCCATTCAACACAAATCACATCAAGTTTGTATGCCGTACTGATGCTTTGTCAAAAAAAGCTGCTTTTTGCAAATCAGCATACCATTCATTTTTACAATTTTAAATATCCTCTATCAGGATAACTAGTGCTTTACATTCAACCAATAATTGCATCTGTATTTCTTGTTTTTTGTTCAATTTTAGAACATGTTTTATGGATATAATGATGTATTATGTTTGAATTAAGTATTCAAGGATCTAATAACCTATGTTGAATAAAATATTCATCATATTTTGTATAATTTCATTTTAAAAATACAAATAAATTTGCAATTAAAGGTTAATTTATTGCTTACCCACAAATGAATAAGTTAATCCTAAAATCCTACCAATGAAACGTCGCAGTGAAGAAGCTATCCAGACACCGTTTACATGACCTTAAAATATAAATTTATGTCATACTGAAGTTTTACTTTGGTGAATTATCAAGGAAAGCAAATAAAAAACACTTGTGACCCAATCACAATTATATTTTAGCCACATAATTACTTGCACCAACCGCACACTTTGGTTATAGTATAGGGAAAAAAAACTTAACAGCAAGTCATTGCTTGACAAAGCTGCTACAAAATGTCATTAGTTTGAAAATAATTGGCTGATACAAAATATCTGGGACCCCCTGGCTTCTTAGATGCAAAAATGCTGAGAGATCTGGTATCCTTTCAAACAGCAAAATGTCAATATCCAAATCATTTTTCGGGTTTTCTTGAAAGCTTTGTAGGAACGTTTTGAAAGAAGAATAGGGAAAGCATGGTATTGAAACATGGAAGTGACATGTTAAATGTCTTAAACCCTATTAGAAACTCTCCCCATTAGCAACTGAAAAGTCATTATATTGGTCAATAAGCAATAACAAAAGCATATGAAAATCCGATAAAGGCTGTTATGTGCTGTGTGTGTGTTCTTTAACAGATGTGGCTGCCTAAATTTTGGCTTATCTTATTTGTTTGGCAATTTGTACGTGATTTCTGAACTCCTGTAACACATTGCATCAGAAAATTGTACTGACTTTTAGTTTGCAAGCTGCAGCAAAAGCAGTACCCATCTTCTATCTATTGTCTATGAATGCTTTTATTTGCAGGTATAGACAATTTGGGGGTGACCTTCTCCAGTGCTAATTGGTTGAGAGACAGCCAGTCCATCACAGGCCAATCTAGACGCACTAAAGACAAACAATCATCCACACACTCACAGCAAAGTGTAGTTTTAGGACTAGAGTTAATTAACTTGGATGTAAACTTCCAGTCTTCAGGTCTCAGAAGAACAAAAACCCAATGCTTTAGAAATTAAGTCTAAAATCAGTTTTACAGCCTTTCATAGCGACCAAGAGATGTAACTGAGTGCTCATTTGGTCAATTTAGTTCGTTATTATAGATTTGATTGCATCGAAGGAAAAGTACAAAAGCACCTGCAGATTTTTAGTACTTGTTGATAACCGTTGTTATCATTCAACATGTTCCCCCTGGTGAAGTAATTTATGAATAGCTTACAATTTAAAAGCTTCTTTTAGCTCAATTGATTTACTTCAAGCAAACCTTTGACCCAAATCAATTAATCAATTAAAAGCTATTGTTTAAAAGTGGGCCAATAGCTCTTAACCAGCTGTGTTCCCGATTATAGGATGCATGCAAAAGGTCAACTCCTGTTAAATAAATCAGGCCTTCACAATCAAAAATGTATATATTGTACATAATAATATAAATAGGGCATATTTACAATAGAGCAATGCCTTTTAGGTTTAAAATAGTTACATTTTTCAGGCAATCTGCAGGATTTCTTTTTTTGTATAGCTGTTTACTTTATATAACTTTACCCTAAACACTATGTGACGGACAAAAGGAAACAAATAAGATCTTATTGTATATTTTACCTCAAAGAAGAGAGTGTGCACAGGGTTAAGCGGACTGCCACGAGTGCCAGGATTGATTCATGATGGTGGATTGGTGCAAAAAGTTAAAGGACCGTAGTGAATCCTTCTGTGGGTTACGGTTCGGAAAGAAGGAAATTAAATGAAAAGGAGCAGGGCTGAACATGTGCATACTGTTTATATGAAGGGGATTATAAAATAACCGAACAGGTTAGTTAGAGAATTAGACAGTGCTGGAGATGTTTAGTTTGTGTGAAAAGCCTAGCCACATATGGATCAAGCCTGTAGGAACTGTGCGTAGCGCCGACATTCAGGACTTGCAGTCACACTGACTACAAGTGTGGTTACAACAAAACAGAGATCTGAAGTTGTTAACTATGGCGTTGATGTAATTATTTTTTTATCTATCAACTATGGTGTCCCTGAGGACTCAGTTGTGGGGTCACTGTCTTTCTACTTGCATCTCCTAGAATGTATCAAACAAATTTAAGCTGATGATAAGGTTTAATCTGCATGTTAAAGAGTAACTGAACCACAGGTCAACTATTGTTTCCAGATAAACGTCATCAATTGGCCTTAAGGACACAATTGGATCCTGTTTCAAGGCACTTTGGAAGAACACACAAGAACAAGATCACAATCTATAGTATTCTATGAAAATTGTTGTTTATTTATGCAAGATTTGGCTCAAAGACACCTTGAATGGTGGCTGCTTTACCTACATTTTTCTTTTGGTAGAAACGGTCTTGCTTGGTACATGTTTAAGCCTGTAGCGAGTCAGGAGCTGGATCTTATGCAAATGTAAACTTTGAGAGTTTGTTACTGCTTTAAACATTACTCGTGGTCGCGATGTTACTTTACAAGTCAGGAACTGGAACCATTCTGTCGATACCTGAGTCAGCGTCTTGACCTCACAGCTCCAACTGATAAGGTTTAGACCTGCTGGGCACCACAATGCCTCCCTGAATCTCAACCATTGAGGAGGGGATGACAAACCATTGATCGTACAACTGATCAGTTAGTGAAACTACCAGAATCCACGCGACAACCTACCTTCGCACATCCCCACACTTAGACAGATTTGTCTGGGGCACAGGACTTTGCTTTCACATGGTGTTGTGTGATTTGTGAGCGTATACCGGGACAAGAACAAGGTTCTGAGAGTTTTTTTTTAGCTTTTAAGAAAATATTCAATAGTCTTGAGGAAGCTCAGCGATTAGAAGATTACGGAGAAGTACAATTCTGGTTGCTTGGAAATGAAGCATGAGGTATATCTAAAAATAAGAGGAACATTTTGTTTTACAAAAACTGCGCCATAGGGGCCTAATTTAAGTCTTAAAACCTTTCATAGTGTTTTCAAGACAAAGAATTCCCTTCAGTATGTAGATCAGTCATCTAAACTGCTGCTGCTATTTATCACAGCCTGACTTCTTATGCTTTATTGTGATGAAAATTATTGCCAAAAGCTCTTAATTGCCGGCCTCTATGCATACCTTCAGGATTGTCTATCATTAATAATTACTGATACAAGTGAAACTGCATGAAGAGCTTTCTCATTACGTAGGCAAAAAAAAAAAGAACTACTTAGCAAACGCCTTCAGTGGCGCACTAAGGAGGTGCTTCAGTGACCGCAGGTTCTTTCACACTTAAAACGCGACAACAGCTGCAGCCGTTTGAGCTTTAAAAGTGGAGATTTCTGCTGAATCCGTAAGCATTCATGCAAGCAGGAGGGAGGGACTCCACACGGAGTCACTGTGCTGCTGACAGACAGAGCAGAGTCTCATTTCTGCTTCTCAAAAAAAAACAAAAAAACCATCCTTCCTTTCATTTATGGAGACAGGGACCGCGGGCAGATGCATCCTGGCCTCGGTCTGACGTGCAACAGAGAGCGAGCGACAGGCCAGAGGAAAGAGAGGACAGGGATGCGATGCGGTGAGGCTCCATTAGCATTCCTGCTCTCGTCCTTGCACTGACAGCTGACACCAACCCGGTGTCCAAGGTGAGCGGGAGACAAGAACAGGAAGCAAAAACCCCCAGAGGAAACGCAGTCGTGTGTTTTTGGTTTCCTGTGTGGTTGCAGCAGAAAGGATTCTGAATATCACAGTTCTGTGACACATGTTGACATTTCTGACCCTGTTGTCCCCCCCTTCCAGGTCAGGTAATCACTATATCAACTAACAGCCCACCACAAACTTCAGCTAATCCATCTGATATCCTGTACACTTTTTAAGACAGGGGTGGGTAACTAACCAGGAGCCACATGAGGGACCTGAATTGTGTCAGACCAATGATAACTTTGACTAAATTCTGTATTTGTTTTTGTATAATACACTTCATAACAACGAGGAGAACTGCTGTACGTTCAAAATTAACATTTAAACGCTGAAATCCATCCACACACGTGGTCTGAAACATCTTACAGGGTGAAGCTCATAAAATCCACTCAAGTCACATGTACTAACACACAATGACACTTTTGCTCTTTTTGCTTCACAATAACTAGTTTAACCAGGGATTTGCAGGATAAAGTAAATCTCTGGCAATTATTACCACCAACGCAATTCCTCTAACATGACAAGTTTACACATTATAACTGTAAATATTGTAAATAAAACAATTCAAGTGTTTTTTGTATTCGAAAATGACCTTAATTGCACTTTTTGAATAGGTGGTACTAGATACTCGTATATTAACCATTATGTAACTGTTTATAATTAGGCTTAGTGAAACTGGTGTCGAGGTCAAATATAGACATACAACAATATATCAAAGCAAAGTTTTCAACCTCATTTTAAGCTTGCCCACTTTTTTTAAGCGAGTTCTGTCTCAGATATCTGTTTATAGATGTTTATGCTAAGACCATAGAGACATATATGAAACTGATAATAATAATAATAATGCAATAATATTATTATGGTAATATAATTGAATATTGCATTATTTGGACCAGCAGCACACAAAGCAGCAAATGTTTCAATGTATCGCTCCAAAAAGTGGGACACCTTCGCCAAATTTGAGATTTCACCTTGTCCGTAGTTCCTAGCATACATCTGCTATTTAAAATAAGTATCTTACATTCAATTGACTTTTAATTGATACAAAAAATACATGAACTGGTCATCTAACTTGTTTGGAGAGAATCAACCATATGTTTTTCAGACGTAATAAACAGCAAGGACCAGAAAAGATTATAGACCTTAACAGATGAGACAAACAGTTAGAAACAAATAAAGTTTAATTCTGCAGCTGTAAGAGAGCATCGTGCAAGTAAAAGTTTCCTGGAGACTCTGACTCAAAGAACATCCCACAAGCATTTTCTTTAGTCTTCAACCCCCTTCCTCCATGACCAGACCAAGATAACTCTGGTGCCCAAACAATGGTCCTCCTAGATCAAACGACCAAACAATCATCCTTCCTCAGATAAAAACACATCTTCCCTTTCTAACCATACCCAAGACAATTGAGTTTACAGCCCTTTGTGATACCACACCAATGTATGCAAATTCATTGTGTGCTAACTGAACTTGCAATCCTTTAAAGCACAGTTAAAACAGGTCATAAGGGGGCGTGCTGTGGTGGTGTAGGGGTTGTCGGGACCCACATTTGGAGGCCGTCGCGGGTACGACTCCTCGACCCGACGACATTTGCCACATATCTTCCCCCCTCTTCTGGTCGTAAGAAACAGTCGAAGAATAATTTTACACCTAAAAAAAATTAATTTGGAAACATTTTCCATTTTTCGCATTAAATATTTTACAAAAGAGCGGAACCCCCCCCCCAAAAAAAAGAAAAAACACATGAAGTGAAAGTAAAAACTTGTTTTCTGCAAAATGTCTCCATCAAACCTTTTCTGATGAGACGCTTTTAAATGTTTATTTAAAAAAAACAGATAGAAACATAATTGATGACCCTAAAGAAAATGTTATGTTTAAACTGCTGTTCCATTTTTCCCTGTGCCACCATCCGTATGTCAACTATATCCACCATTGACGTGTATGAGTTTCAACGTCCACACTTTTCCAAATAAGAAGGTAAAGCAGCTGTACTGTTTTCCAATTCTAATGTTAGAGTTTATGTGTGCGACAAATTTGAATAACGCATCGACCCAAACAATATGTGTGTGCGTTCAAATCTCACACATGCTCATTATGTGTCCTCGCTCTTTCCAAATACTCTGTGTTGAAATCGACCCTGAGGCCTCTGTCATGGCTCGAGGGGGTCTGTATCGCTTTAACCTGCACTTAGAAATTTTGATGAGGGTGGCAGCAACTACAAACCTGCTGACTGCTTTACGGCATACGTCACTTCCACCGTTTCTTATCTTCAACATCATCAACCAACATTGTTTCACCACAATTAGATTCATCACCTCAATTATTCATCCTTCACATAGACACTGGAAACAGAAATGTACTTCAATCCAACTGCAGGCGACCGGGAGATCAGGATTTTACGACGCTTTACGCTGGTGCTCATGGGAAATGCAGTCTTCTTTAGGAAAAACACTACCGCTTTTGTTCACAGTGGCCATCAAAATCAACCAAAACTTAAACGTTGAATTAAAAGCCTTTCTACTTCATATTAAATACTTTTCATCATATTGAACACTTTTTTTTTTTACAGTTTTATACCAAATATGTGTGAGAGATATCTTATATATTATTAGATATATATTAAATACATTATAGAGAGCCTCTTTACATGAGCAACCCGCTGTTACTATTAGTAATGATTTTAGAAAAGTTAACATGTTGAGAGAGAAGACTGTCTTTAGACCTGCTTTAGGGAAAATGCAAACCCCTTGCAAAAGTGTAAAATTTCAACATTATTCTGTTAAAAACTTGTTTATTGCATTGCAAGTTTGTGCAGATGTTGTGAGGTCGAGCGCGAGCCTCAAAAAGCACTCCCTGCAGTCATTTTCCAACCACTCTCAAAAGGGCCTGTTATGCTGAAATCAAGGTTCTTTTTCCTGCATTTTGAAGCTGCAATCAATCACATTTTCAGATGCCATATGTGTCAGAGATGCAATTAGGAGTTTGCTCTGAGAGACGGCAATTTGCCATATCAACAGATGATTTCCAAACGTCTCTGACGATGGGGTTTTTCAGGGGTAGCCTACTTAATTATCCTGTTCAATTAGAGAAATGTGTTTTTTTCTCCCTCACTAAGGAAAGAAGGTCGAGTTATTGAAGACATTTAGAAAGGTTTTAGATGTCACGTTTTCTCAGATGGGAACATAAGTTTAAACACACTATTCTTCCTAAAAAGATTGCTTCATTTTAATGAGATTTAAAGACTTTTTGTTCCTACATCTTTCTCTCTTAAGGTGGCATGAAACCATTTCAGTCAGATTGACATCTGGACTTTGACGAAGCTTGTGCAGTTGCTTAACTTGTTTTGTTCTGTTTCATATAGTCTGTTAAAGAGTTGCTGCTGTGTTTGGGACATAGTCCTGTTGGACAGATGGTTTCAAGTTTGATCCCAAGATGCTTTGCTTCAATGACAACCTTATGGTCGACTCAATGATGCCTCAATGATGCCTGGGGATATCAACACTCCTTCACTACTGAGCTCTACACTCGATATACATATTTTGGGTTTATACGTTCAGTTTTCAACAAACCCAATGATAAACATTTTAAACAAGTGTTGCTTTGGTTTCGTCGGTAACTTCTTTCCAACTCAGAAAGTCAACTCAATTTGGCTTTTATACTGTTTCATATAGCTTGCTCTCATTACCATGTTTTTATATTTGTTGTGTTTTTATATTTATTATGTCTGCCCCTCTACCTTTTACTGTACTCATTACAATGACAATAATCGAGATGTTTCCACAAGTGTTGTAGTTTAGTCGGATGCAACTTCGCTAACCTAATTCCTCTACGTTTTTTATGTGCATTTGGTATTATTGCATGTAAAAAGGTTAGTGGAAACAAGAACATTTAGAAATATTCCTCGATTTCACAAAAAAGTGAATACGTTCTGATGTAGCGAACTTATACTACTACTTCCGGTTTATTACAGCCATAAGTAATGTCAACATCTAATGACAATATGCTTTACTTAGCCTGGTTGGTTTGCTTTAAACAAGTAGAGGGAAACTAACCTAATTTTCATGTTTCTTTTTTCATTTTTTGCAACATCTGTTCAGTTTTTCCCACTTTTCCACTTCAGTTATACGTTTTTCATGCTAACTGGCTCAAGTCTGAGCTAAATATAGCAGTACGATTTCTTCTTAAACCAGCATCTGTCAAACATTTTTATATTTTTGAGTGATTTAATTTCAAGCTGTTTTGAAAGTTGCTGATAATCATTTATTAAAATTCTACGTACAATAGAAAATAACATATAAACAAACAAAAATAAACTGGGGTCCCAACTAAGAACCTAGCGGAACACCAAAATTTACCAAATTAGTTTGAGATGGGATCTGTCTTTTATATAATAAACCTTATTATAATTTAAGTTTACTAATAAAGTCTTCTAATAGTAAAGACATACCCTCATAACCCTCTAAAGTCAATCTGGCAGTTTGTTTCTTACACAGCGGCATGTTTCAGGCATTATAAAGTATTTTTTAATAAACATTGTATCCTTCTTGTTGAAGAATCTGAAGTTTAGATCGGAAAACCTAAACCTTAGTATTCATACACATGTTCATCCTAATCACTAATAGTTTATCCTGTATATAATAACTATGCACAGTATGGATGTGAATTTAAAGGGTTTACTATGATTAGATTTACCGTAAAGTCAGTAGGCCTTTTTAATCCATGTGAGCTTTTATCTTGGTTGTATTTTTTTTTTTTTCTTGTCTCTGTCTCACGACTTCTCCTCCAATTATTCCGGATATTGTACCGGGGAATGAAGAGATGATGGGTGCCGAAATAATAAGGTTAGAAAAAAGGAGCGCGAGCCTCGATAAGGAGACATCCTGGCCTCTCCAGTACTTCTCAGTCACTCTATCTTTGCTGTAATCTCACCTTTTGAAAAGTACCAGACTTTCACTTTGCTTTATTATCAAGGAACCGCTGTGTGTTTGAGATGATCTGATACCGTGGAAGAAAGAGACAAAAAAAAAAAGCTCAGACAGAACTGAAGTTAAGTGGTTTTGCAGAGAATCCAGCTTACCTCCTCATTACACCACTTAGCACCCTCCCAGTGCATAAACCCACGTAAAGAGAAACGGGAATCTGACCTCGACTTCACGTGTCAGGAGGATCTGATTTCAAAATGCATTTGCATGATATCTCTTCGGAATCCAAACGTACAGAGATTATTTGATAGAACATGTGCAGTACAATATGTCTTGTCTGCTCACATCAGCTCCAGCATTACTCTTGAGCACCTCGCGCTCAGAACCTTACAATATTTTCTGCATGTTCCTCCTCTGTGATCAAATGCAGTTGTCAAAGGATCGGATAGGTGACCTCTAGGGCAATGAGCTCACGTCGGAAATCTCTTTCGGACCAGCTTGATTTTATCCAGCAAACCTCGTCTAACCTCATTATAAGCACAACCAATCAAGGGTAAGTCAAAAATATTACTGCCAGGCCTAAGAGCTTTTGGAAGAGACGTGACTATTAGCACAAAAAGCATGTTTGTTGTTTCTCCCTTTGATTTCCTTAAGTTGCAATAAAACTGATGTATCCTCACTCAAGTTATTAGTTGCGATCAAGTTGAGTGCTTGGACATAAAAAAAAAAAATAAAAATGAAAGAGGAATTTATTTAAAAAACAGGCAACAATAAATTATCAAAGCAGGAATAAACAAAGGGAATATTTCACACATCTAACAGCAAGTCACATTTGTGAGTTCGAAGCACGTTGAGAGTGTAGGCGATGTTTGCCATTAATCTACAGCTCCATCTGTTTGTTCTGAGATTTTCTCACACGTCTGTTCATCTCTTCACTAAGTGCGACCTCCCTCTGTTCACCTGTTCCCCTCCATTTCCTTCGCCCCTCGTTGACGGCGGCGGTTGCCGTTAGTGATTGCCCGCCGGACGCTTCCTTGAACTTGAGCTGACAAGAGTGTGGTGCTTTTAACACCGTCACATCTCATCACAATTTTCACGTCCAACACTCATTCGAGGGGTTTCTCTGAGTCTGTACACATGCCGAGTCTCATTGGTGGGGTGAGTTGCACATTTAAATGAAGTTTAGATGAAGATTGTTGAGTTTTCAACATGTTCTGAACCAAACTGTTGCCCTGGAGGTCAAAACACTTACGTCTAAATACAGAAAAGTAACACGTATTACCATTTTTAAATGAAAAAGTACTTCAACTTTTTTAATTTCCTTAAAAAATTTTAATATTTGTGTAAACCAATAGAAGCCAGTGAAAAATAGATTTGCACTTTTTTTTTAAAGCAATATGAAAATGTTTTTATTATATTATTATTGTTAAAAAACAATATTTTGGGAATTCAAGTACAAAGAGAAGGTTTTAAATACAGATAAAATCGTTTTTAACGTTTTAAGCACCATATTATCAAAATGAATCCAAATGATGATACTATGTACTAGAAACTAAGCCGGTTCTGATGCTTATTTCAATTTTTTTCACGAGGTCGTTCATACTACCGATGGAATGTTACCACCATCACTTCGTAGTAAACAGTTCACGACAAAAAAATATTCAAACTACTGGATGTAACATAGATGTTGCCATCTGGTCATTAATTTTAAGGTTGCACTGCAATGGGAGTTGACCGTACCGTTAAAAGATCAGACAAGATGAAGGAAGCTAAGAAAAAAGACAGCTAAACTTGGCACTGCTTGCTTCAGACATTGTTTACGTCACGATTTACCTCGTCTGATTTCTTATGGTGCAAATTTATGACCCCGGTCTCATGTCGGACAGATGATTTGGATCTGGGTAGTGTTTGTCTGCTGTGTAAACGTAGCCTGACACTCTACAGATATCAATCGCAGTGATGATTGCTAACATTTATGGCAAGAAATTTGCAGGAATTGAAGAAGAAATAATCTTGTCTCTTAAACAAAGCCAGTGTTTTGCTGTCCAAACTGGGTAATCGAAGGGATAATGACAGCAGAATGGATGAAAAAGATAAGACTGGAGGTGCAACGGCCTAGTTAAAGTCCTAAACCCAGTGAAATACATTTGTCGGCCCTTCAGATAATGGAGAGTCTGACTAAATCAAATTGGAAGACATTATTGGTTCAAAATCCTCCAAAACGAGGTTAGATTTGAATAAAGACCAAACAAGACAAGATAGTTTTTATAATACCGTGCCCACTTAAGAAAACTTAATTAGATGAAAATGATCATAGTTATTATAGTCCATCGTTTAGCATATTTTGAGATGAGTAGACTGCTGCCACCCAGCAACAGCTGCCACACTTATCCAAATTTAAACGACTGGGAGTCATTTTTGTGATTGCTAAGCAACTTCTGCAAGTCAACACTCCCAGCAGGTGTGACTGTTGACTCTAGTTCTTCTTAGACTAGCTGTAAAAACAACAACCAAAAGTTTATTTAGACATTCTTGTGTTGAAGCGACTCACGTGGCATTAACGGCTGTCACCTTTTCTTTGCCGGCTGACCGAATGTGAGAACAGTCGCTCATGGTGGTGATGTATTGACTTTAAAAAATCTGTACAGTAATTTTTAGCAAAGCGAATGTGACCAGACTTTTTACTGGAAGGTATTTCTGTAAAACAATCAAGGTGAAGCTTTGAAATTTAATTGATTCGAACTCCTGCTGGATTTCCTAGAACAACTACTTAAAAAAAAAACACTACAAAACTCAGTGAGATTGCTGTATTTTGGCAAAAATTAAAAAATATGCAGCTGACAGATGACACCAAGATACACTATGATTTGGAAAGTGTAGTTGGATTAATGAGTATGATCTATTAGCTGGACGGTTAACTAACTGCACCTGACAGTAAGGCTAAGCTGTATTGGAGCAGGGAATAATCTTAAACCTTCAGGGCAGTAACTCTGGGGTACTAGGGTTGGAGACCCCTTTTCTAGATCAACAACTTAAACCAAAATACATTATAGTACATAAAAACGAGTCCATAATACAGGTCTTTGTGGTTCAGGCCACACCAGATTCTCCCTTGTGGTGTGTTGGTACAATTTGGATACTTTGTTGAGATTTTGGCCAACACGGCAAACGGTTTGGATACCACTGATTTAAAAAATTGGCTTCAAATACAACAAAGCAGAAACTTGGCTGAAACTCTTCCAACAGCAGGTGATCTGAAGGCAAAGGTGAACAACTTTATATAAACCCTGGTGTGTGGACAAAGGAACTAGAAAGTAGCTGCATGGACCAATGGTTGTATGACAAGCTAGATCAATTGACTGATTGGGCAGGATGGATGGCCCGATTTTGGACCTTACGTTACCTTGCAGACACCTTGACACTCCAAGCTAATCATCAGTTTAAGCTCAACATTTATAGGAAGTCAACCAAAGTAAACTGAACAAAATACCTTCAGTTTTTCTTTCAACACCATTTAGGCCTTAAATTTGGACCAAGCAATTCAAGGCATGTTTTTAATTTCATACAGATTTACATGTTCAAATTATACATCAGAATGGCAACAACAGTGCTGGTCAAGGCAATTAGGAAAACAAGAGTAATGCAGTGCATCAGCACATCCTAGATTAATTTAATTGGATTCAAAAGTAACTAGAGTTAGCACAACAAATTAGATATCAAACAAAGCACTTTTAGATTTGCTCACAGAAACATGATGAGCTTTTTACAGCCACTTCAAACCAAGGTCAAACACCTTTAGCTCAAACAGATGGCTTCTGCCAAAGCACCCTGCATGATATAGTCTAATTGGCATTACCACATTATTTATTGACCATTTACTTATGGTCAATTAGGCTACCTCACTGTTTGCTTTCATTTGCAAACCTGCAACTGATGAGAATCCATCTGATTCCAACTAATTACAATCACACATCATATGGGTAGTTACACAATATATTTATATCTCCACTTGAAACCCAATGTGCTTTTCACCATGCTGTTTTACTAGTTGGACACCGTAATTTGCACAAATTAAAAAACACTTGCAATTCTTTTATATTCTCTCTCATCTAAAACACCATCATTTCTTGTTTTCTTTTCCTATACAGCTGCTTTTCACTGGGTTTGAATCAGGTCTTGTCAGGACAGGTGTCTCGAAATAGACAAACCAAACGGTGGCTCAAAAGCCACCTTCAATAAATGAACAGTATCTAAACGTTTGAAAGCTAGGCACCTAAAGATTTACTGACTTAGTTTATCATTCACGGTGTGAAAGGTTTTTCTCTTGTAGCTCTTTGGAAATTACCTTATTAACTTGCTACTTGTGAGTCTTGCGAAGTTTCTAATCTCTTGTTGTGTCTGTACATAGATGAGGAGTTAGTGCATACATTTAAGCTTATTTCTCACTTTAATTCTTTGTTTAATATTTATTAGCCTTTGCAATTAGTTTGAGTAGCAACCGGTTCAACCGTGGTTCTACAACAAACAGCTAAAATATCCCAAGGCCTACTTTAAAACATGACTTCCTGCCTATTTAAATAACATACATTCTGAATGTAATATGCATTAAAAGCCACAGTATTAACGTTACTGTAAAGGTTAATACATTTTTTTCTTTTTCTAGTTTCAGTTCTTGATGGTCAATCAGCACTGCAGTTTTCTGGGGTTTCTTGTAGATAATTTAGAGTCTCACCTGTGAAAAGATTTGGGGTCAACTATAGCCCTGAGCTTGAGTAGGTTTTAGCTTTGTTAGTAATTGCCTTTAGTGACAATAAGCTTGTTTAGCAACACCGCTAAACACATAGTAAAAGTTTTTAGTTTTTTTTTTAAAAGTGTTCGATTACATCTTACTTTAAGAGTTAGTCAAGCTAAATAGTAGTTAGCTTGAACAGCAGTTAGCCTAAGCAGTTCCTACCTTGATTAGCAATTAGCTTGAATAGCATTCAAAATAAGCAGTCTATAGTGATAGTAACCTTTAGCTTAAGTGGCGGTTGGCCAAGTTATAATCAGATTTAAGACTAGTTATAAGCCAAACTATGTTTTAGCCTGGTTAAATAATAGCCTAAATAACAGCTAAATTTAACTACAATTTAGCCTGTACAGACTTTAGCCCAAGTAGCTTAATTTAGCCTGAATATTACCTTAATAGTTGGTTGTTACTTCAAATTAGGGTAAAATCGGATTTAGTTTGCATAGCCTAAAGCCAAACTACACATTAGGTTGAGCAGTTTTTAATTTAAACAGGTATTTACTTGGGTACCAGTTAGCGTGAGTAGACTTTACCTTGGGTTTCAGTTGAATTGTGCAAAGGTGCCAAGAGAATACCTTTCAATTATTTGCTTTATGTCATGCCACAACATTATTATTCCTTTAGTTTAGGAGCACTATGAACGTGCTTTAGAAAGTTACATCTGAATAATTTAGGAATGTTTCTAATTTCAAAACCTATCCCATCTTTGTGCACATTTTGGTTTGCTAGTATAACAAACTTTTACAAGAAAACAACCCCTCCTTTTGAAATTCCAAGTTTCTGTCAACCTCACACAAAAAGATCAATGCCATCTCAGACAGCTAAAGGCTAGTTCTATTTGAAAGTGGTTCCATATTGAGCCGTGCGTTGCCTTGATGAAAAAGATTCTGCCAGGTGAGATTCAGGTCCCCCACCAGTCACAGGGGTTCTCAACGGCTCCACCTCCACCAGAGCAACCACCCGGTGTTGCACGCAGCACGACACCGGGGGACGTTTCGCCTAATGAACCTCGTGAGCTGTCACCGCACTCCTCACATTCCATTTCATTTGTTTATTTATTCAATATTATCTCCTGCTCTTCCAATTAGGTTGGTTTTGCATAAGAGACATGGAGGTATTTCCAAGATCAGAATGACAGCAATGTCCTGGGTAACAAAAGTGCCGGCATTGAAGGGTAATGGTCCCACCCACAGGCAGGCAGATCTAAGACGGTGATTAACGAACACCCCAGGGAGAACGTCGACGGGGGGTCGGCATGTATGCGAGCGCCGCTGAATGCCTTCGCACACTTTTTCATAATCTGCATTTCTATTTAACTTTCTTTTATGTAATGTTTTCAAAAGGGGAATAATTTTGCATCCGCCCCTGATGTTCATAAAGAACAAGCAAACAGATCTTCCCTCGTCTTACTTACATTTTCTGATGAGCTCCCGAGGTAATCGGAAAACATTTTTTCTCTCGACTGTGTTGAGATGCCGACAGAGTGAGCGGTTTCCATCAATCTAAATAAGGTTCGGCGATGTAGCCCATAGATTTTTTTTCTTTTTTCCAATGCAAAAGTCCTTCCCACGAGAGCGGGGATTCACAAAAGCAGCTCAGATGGTTGGATAAGTTGAGCTCAATCTCCAATGAAACATAGAGGCCTATTTTATCGAGCTATATAAAGGCCAGGTTGATGGGGTTCTAAAAATATGGTGGTCTTAAATTTCTAGATATTCTCACTCTGATAAAAGGATACACCGACTCACTGTTCTACTTTTTTATTTTTTACTGATGTGCCCGGAATGTCTGCCCTGAATTTCAATGAGAAAATCAGTTTCTTTATCACTTTGTGCAACACTTTCACTCTCCTAATCTCCTAACCTCTCTTTTATTGCCACGCTGTCATCAAAGTCTTTAACCCTGCAACGCCTGCTATTTCACATCAGGATCCCTTATTCCCAACAGGCCGTGTGGTGCTTTAAAACCCACAGCTTTACCAATTACAATCACAATGTGCGCCATTTATATCGTCTCTGATTGAAATCATGCTTGGGCTGTAACCTCTACTTTGCAGAAAATGTACGTGTTCGACACCCAAAGCATAGATCTATAAAACGTGGTGATGATGATGGATGGTAATGATCAAGTCAAGGCTGTCAAGGATTCTGGTGATAAAACCCAGATGGAAGAGGTTACATGACTACGATCCAGTGTTCCTTATAATGCCAAACATGCCTAGGAACGATGGTTAAAATGATCCCAGGATTGGATTTGATGCTGATAAAGAGAGAAAACAGGGTGAGGCATTGGAAAAGCTATTAGTCTTGAAGAAAGAGGGCAAAAAAAACCCCTACATATCACATCTATTTATTTATTTTTAACTGGAACAAAGATTAATTGATATAAGAATATTTAGGACTCCAGTTGGCTAATATTTTTTGTAGCTTGTCTCAGGTTTGACACAAAAAGATCACTAAATATAACTCATAATCCAGAATGACCAGAAGCGTGTTGTAGCTGATATATTTCTATAGATCTCTCTCTATCTCATATATATATATATATATATATATATATATATATACATATATATCAACACTATATTATTAGCTGTAAGCTCTTCTGAAATGCGAGCTGCATTGACAGCGATCTGGTTTCCCAGTTGTGCTCTCTCTATCATATATATATATATATATATATATATATATATATATATATATATATATATATATATATATATATATATATATATATATATATATATATATATATATATATATATATATATACATATATATCAACACTATATTATTAGCTGTAATCCCTTCTGAAATGCGAGCTGCATTGACAGCGATCTGGTTTCCCAGTTGTGCTTTAGAAGTTGTGATATATGACAGATGCGTGGTAGGTGGAGACGATGCTATGACAGTTTCATATTTGGGCCTTAATGTCAGTAAATTCGAATAAAATGCATAATTTGCCTATCGTGTGCGAATGTGCCACAAGTAACACAGACGTTGGGGGTTAACTTACAAATTATCAGAGGTCCCTAGACGATACAAATCCCATGCGAGTACGGCTTTAGTTGTGTCTTTATCCTCCCAAGTTAACTATGTGTAATTTCCTGAAAACATAACCAACAAATCTACAGCTAAAAGAGAGCAATTAAAGAAAAAACAGAACATACTTGTGTGTTTGTTCCAACTGCTAATGGTCACTCTTCTTACAAGCTGTTATCTTGATTGCCTCATGTGAATTTCTCCCCGATTCTTTAAGCCGTGATGACAGGCGTCTGCTGCAGGCAAAAAAATAATGCCCACTGTCTTTATCTCTACAAAAAAAAAAAAGAAAAAACTAAATTTGTCTCCTTTAAGGAGTCACACCAGCAGGGGTTTCTTTAGTTAATCAGTCCGACTTGCCTTACACTCGTCATCTTGCCTCAGTTTTTACACTTCCAGTAAATCATCCTCATTCTGTCACACCCATCTGCTGGTCATTAGCTGTTTTCCATCACCGTGGAATTAAAGCCCAAGTGACTCCAGCAGCCGCCCGTAGTCTCAGTAACAACCCGGGTGCCTTGTTTATCTACGGCTGACCTTCTTCACACATATGCTCTGATGTATGTGTGATGCTAAGAGCGAGGCCGACAAACATATGCAGATATTTGACACATAACTGCTCCGCATCCCAGGCATCTGTCACAGCCACTAGCTTGTGGATCCTGTGGGGAGTTGCCGTGTGCGTCGCCAGCTCTGTAGTGCGAATGAATGCTGCGGCGGCATGACATGACTTCTCCTTTTTACATCTTGCGTGTTTTACACCTATCCCGGCTCTTTCATGCCAACGTAAGGTTGGACAGGTTGACGCTAGGCGGTGAAAACGAGCAACAAATACTTGAGAGGGGAAGGAACGCGAGGAGGGAGGGGATCTCTTCTCTTCACGCTGGTTTGTTGGAGAAAAGAAATTCAATTTGTACAGTGAAAATTGGTCATTGTCTCCGAGAAGATTGTTCTATTCAAATTATGACATTGAAACGGCACTGGTATGAATTTGCAGGCACCACAAGGACAAAGTAGAAAAACTCTCATGAATAGAGATTTTCTTTTTCATTTTTGTACCCCCCCCTCCATCATGGTCCAAAATAATAGCTCGATGGGGCGTGATTCATAATTTTGGGGGAATGAAAAAGCAAGCGTGAGCGCGAGGCCAAGTGAGCGGCTCTTCCTCTGGTCGTCATATTTTTTTAAACGGGACATCCTGCTGATCAGCTCAAGTCTGGTTTTCATGCTGATAAACAACACGGGCTTTCCGTGGGGCAGTTGGCTCTCTGGCTACAGTAGCTGGTTATGACGGTTGCCATAAACCGTTTGAATATTTGCACATTTTCATGATGTGCTCATTGACATTTGGATTTCCCAGAGTGTGTCGAGGCAGGATGCCAGTCTCAACCCCCCCTCAACCCCTCGCCTTCCCTTTTTTTTTTTTTTTTGTCACTTTCCTCTGAGCATGAATTTATAAATTGAAAAACCAGACAAAAATGACCTTAATCCGCTCGCTGTCATTCTGCAGGAAATGTTGTTCCTCTGCAGGGACCGGGTTTACTGCCACCATCTGTTGCATTTTTCATTAACAAAATCTACTTCTTCATTTACCCTTGCATGCTTCAGACAATGCCACGGCTCCCAGAGCGCCCCTAAATCCCGGATCGAGAAGAGAGTGAAAACACCAACTCGCCACGGCGAACACATTCTCAGATTAGGGCTGGCAATTGCCATAATAATGCGTGTGTATTAATCATGGATTATGGCTGTGACATTTTGTGTTTTCAGGTAATGGTGGTGGTGGGGGGGTATCATCTAATCGAGCTGACTCCGAATAAATTCATATGCTGTCTGTTGCCATCCGAGAAGATTTTACCGTAAGTTGCGCAAGGACAGCCGGAGCACAAGTAGTTGAAATTGCAGCTCAAACTTGAGTCATTTGATGCAAACTTTTTATAGCTGTAAAAATCCACTTTATATCCCAGATTTAGAGGTCTCAACAGCGGTAAATCTTAGTTATTGCAATAAATGGCAGTCTAAAACAACCACTGATAGAGCTTTGTTTTTACTGTGCACAGTTTATGATGTTTTAAGCAGCACGTATTCATCTTTTCTCGGCTGTGCTAAGTTCTCCTGCTCTCGCAGAGAGGCTGCCACACCGGCATTTATCATGTCACCATTCTCGGATGGGTTTATTGATTTTTTTTTTTTTTTACTCCCCTCCGCACCATCTCTCAAACTTTTCTACACCAGAACTAACTGAGACAGATATTTTCAAACTGCTTGAAATAGATCATTAGCCAATTGGAAAAGATGGACTTTAAGGTCTGCAGATCTATAGAAAAAGATTAGGAGAAATGGGAAGAGGCTACGTGTGAACAATTTTGCTGAGAACAAGTGGGAAGAGATTAACTTTTTGTTCTTAAATATCTTTGCAAATAAAATAGAGAAGCGGTCCTATCAATACATGTGAATAATATCTGCAGGTATTTTTGATCTACCCTGCCAGTCCCATATGTTTGTTTATTAGATTGGTTCCTTAAATCCCACATACTCAGGTGACTGACATATTAGGAAATGTGACAACCAGTAAGGTCTGTGATTTGAATTTCTGAAACAATTCACAGCTTTATTAACTAAACCCAGAAAGTGATGTTAAAACGTACAAAATCTCATAATATTGCAGGTGTTCTACACATACATTTCCTACACCGGGCCCCTAAAACATGTCAATATGTGAAACAATAATGGATAATGAAACTATTATGGAAAATAATGGATCTGCAATTTCTAAAACGTAAAAGTAAAATTTTCCCTGTCATTGTTCATCTACAAGCTAGCTTTAGCATTTAGCACGGCTAGCTCCTGCATAAAGATAAAAAAGTAGATGGTTAATAGTTGTTTTCTATATGTTGGGTAATTTTTTTTTTTGCTAGTAAGATGTTTGTCTCACATTGGACTATAAATCTTAAAATGTTGTGTTAAAGGTAGGATCTTACTGTTGGGAGGTTTCTGCTAATTAGCTGTTAGCTTATTATATAGCACATCAAATTGATCAAAAACATGGATTTAAGAAGAAAACAAAAATGTTTTGGTATACATGGTCAACGTTAAAGTCTTAATGTCTGTAGAACTATTTGTTTCATGACTTCAAGTTTAGATTTCTGTATAAACACTCTTCAGAACTCCACTGTCCAAATAGCTAAGCGCTAATCTCAAACCTTTCCATTTCGTGGGCCAAAGCATTAAATTCGATTTTAGCTGTAATAACCAGGAGAAAAGGTAAATCTTCTGCTGCTTGATATTATGCAGAACCCCGCTTATTAAGATGTCGATGTTTTGAAACATTATAATCTGATTGATATGTTGCATTCATGTACTAAATAAAGGTGGTCTGAGAAGGGAGCCTGCAGGAACCCAATGTGTGATCTTTTGTTGGACAGGAAGTTAGAAAAGCAGTTATATTAAGGATGTAGACAAGAAGTTAGGATTTGATGTTGTTTTTTGAATGATAGTTACTTAATTGTATGGGCAATTCAGAGTTTTAATTTTCATTCCCATTTAAACAAATTGTCAGTTGAGCTGCTAGCAATGGTACAATTTTCATGTAAATGAGTATACGTGATTTATGTAGTTATTATTTACGCTTATCTTTCCCTGTTGATAAACCATCTTGTCTGTACTTGGTAGCTTATTTATTCAATCTTTCTTTAAACAAATCAAGTAATAACTTCACCAAGCAGCAAAGGACAAGACAATAGAAGACGCACAGACAAAGAGGATTTTGTGAGTGGGCCTTGCTGTCTCTGATGCAATTACAGTGTGAATCGTTCTGTGCTTTATCTTTCCGTGTCCGCGGATTCTGGTCCAACTCTTGTCTCCCCTGGATGTACAGAAAAAACAGACCAGAGGAGCATGTGCGCCATAAAACAAATACAAAACAAGCAGAAGTCAAAGTGTCATGTTCAATTTTAATTAGTTTCTTGTTATAGTACAAACATGCTCAAAAATATTCTTCAAGATGAGTGGGGGGAAAAAAAAAGGGAAAATACTGACACCTTGAGCCAAATAAATTATGATAGCACATTCCCAGATCACTTCCCCAAGAGTAATCTATAAGGATTTGAAATTAGCCTGCTCTCTGTGCATATTAATTGCAGACAGCCTGGGATAAACATATGAATTCAAATTTTTTTTTAACACAGTTAGTCATTGCCATGACTTTTTTTTGTGACTCTGCTCCGACTTCAGGCAAGGTCTTTTCTGATCAAGTTAATTACTTTGAGGAGAGCAGACAGAGAGGCTAATTAAGAAATATGTCTAACTGAACTGTGGTCAATGACAGCCCTACTCCAACTACTGGGTTCTGACCTAGATCACTAATGCTTCCTATTTAGGAATTACCACATGACAAATATCCAATAAAACTTCTAGAAATTGCCCTCCATCATAGCAAGTTTGGCTGTCATCACCGGCTGGTTTCCTGGGTGTCTTAGGAAGTCACCAGTAATCAGAGGAGTTCATGCTAAGTTGTTGATTGCTTCAAATTAACAATCTAACAGAGACCCGGCTGTCATGGATGTGGCTCTAACATAGTCGCACAATAAGACACCTAAATTATAATCAGTGCTATTGCTGGACAGCCAAGACTTTGGTCAACTTCTAATAATCAGTGGTGCGGCTTTAAATATATCGGGTGCTGAACTTTGAAAAGTTTCTTTTAGAAAACTGATTTTTAACTGGAAATATTAGAGAAAGTTGTTGAAAAGACTTATCTATACCATTGTTCATGTTTTTAGGTGTAAAACATTCAGCTTTAATTGGACATAAATATAATAAAACTCACTTATTTACAGATACATACTCATATTAGCTTATTAGTTTTTCACTCCAAGTCAAAAAAGCTGAAATTCATACCAATGAACCAATCAGACACACAAACACATTTGTTGTTGCACTTTCAGATGAAAAAATAAACTCCTAAAAAAACACAAATAACCTCCAAACCTTTTAGAGCAGGATTAAAAAAACCCATAAAAATAGCATCTGGAAAATCTTTATTTCTTTTGTCTCAATTACAATCTAATATAACTATTGTAGTCCATCTATCTGCCTGTGGAAGCTGAAAAAGAAGCAATTTAACATTTATATTTATTTACCTCAAAACATAACATTAGTCGGTTCCTGTTTACATGCAAGTTAACATCTTGTAGTTGGACAACAACCAAAAAGTTTGTTTTGCAGTCAGAGCCGGAACTACATGTAGAAGAAGAATAAAAAAAGAAAACGTAATCCTTATTTGTTTCCCTTTTTTGAAGCTTCCACTAGCATAATAGCACAGCTACCTGCTAAAGAAAAGTAAATCCTTAAAAAAAAAAGACAAACAAATTCAACAAAAATGCAGAATGAACAAAAACATTAAAATAGTAATTATAAGCTGCATATTTTTATTATAGACCTATTATTAAGTTTATATTATTCTTGACTGAAGACGACTAAAAATGTAGGGTTTACTTGAGTTTTGAGCAAAAATGACAACATAAACAAACAAAAAATGCTAAATTTAACACAAAACACAACTGGGGACAAATCATAAACACGATTGGCTGTTTTAGGTGTAGGACAGTCCAATGGCGATTTGTTGTGACTACATGAAAACACACCATATAGTTAGAGATGCGGACAGACACTGAATTATTTATAAGCAACATTCTTAAAGGTGCATTTGAGAATCTGCGAACGGGCCGATGCATGTCCGGTGGCCTTATTCCATGGCAGTCCTCTAATGCTTTGATAAATGGCTGTTATCTGCAGCCTTTGGTGTATGACGGCCATCTGCTATGAGCTCCTTAAGGAGCAATTGGGAGGCGTTCAGAAATCTGGGTCAGCTCAGGTGGCTGCATTAGGAGGAGAAGGTTGCTGACCGTGAGAAGTCCGCCAATCTCCCCGAGTGTTATGCGACTGCTGTGACCTCCTTATCAGCGCAGACAGAACTCAGTTTTTCCAGTTTGCGCTCGGAGGCTCGCCTAAGAGGGATTGGCTTTAAATCAGGATAGATTTACCCGGTGCACTGCTGATTCTGCACACTCATCTCTGCGAGAGCACACGTCTGGAGAAAGCAGACTTCGCCTTTTGCGAGCTCAAACCTGCGCACATTCAAACTCACTAACAACATCACAAGCAAGGATGTGATTAATTAGACTTTCTTAAAGCTGCCGTCTGGAGATGATTGCTGTTTCTGTGTATCTGTGCAGAGATGCAGAATGATTAAAAGTGCAGTTTTGTAGAAGTCATGGCTCCCCGGTGACCACGGCTGTCAGAGCGTTTCCAGGTGGACGGATTGAGTAGTAACCGGAGGCAGAGAAAGCACTAAATGGTTAAGTAGGTTTGTTTGTTCCTAAGGGGTTTGGAGCTTTTCCTGGACCAAGAGATGAGACCACCCGTGCAATTAATCATGCTCGTATTGGCAAGGAGGATACAGAGCCCACTCAAGGACAGCTTTGAGACGCATTAGGGGCGAGTCCTACCGATCCCAAAGCATTGTCTGGTCAGCAGGGACCTGGTTAAACCCAGCAGCTCAATGGCCAGACGCTACTTTGGGTTCTGTTTGCTTCTTGCATGCGTCTCCAGTGACTCCGTCAACCCTCTTTTGTCAGCGAACAGGAAGCTGATGCGTGTTCCTCATCATTGACTGCGGCTGCCATGACTTTAATCATCCTGTGAAATAAATCTCAATCAATTCAACTCTGAGGATGCGGGACACGTGCAGATGGTATGGGCTGATAGTCCTGACACATTGTGACTCAATCAAACGGCTACACAATAAGCCCACACCACTTTTTCTCTTTTTTTTCCACTTCTTCTAGGACAAGGAACCATGAAGCGGCACTCTCACTAATCTGCGCCTTCAGAGAGCCATGTAATCAGAGCAAGAATCATCCGCCTCCGTTTCCCAATGTCAGGCCTTGACAGTGATACGACGACTTATTAGTTTAACAGGAAACATAAACAAATCACAACCAATTAGCGGAGCGATCATTTCAGCAGCACTCGGCGGACATCTAGTGCGAGATACCACAATTGAGAATGCGGGAGGGGTGGGGGTGGGGTGGATTGTGCAGTGACGATGGTGAACAGGTGGCTCCATCGGCGATTTGCCAATACACGCTGCACCAAATGGAATAAAATGACGAAACAGATGTTCTGCTGTGCTGCGCCTTGATTTGAGTGGTGCTTACGCCGTTAAAGCCAACTGAAGTACGGTTCTGCTGAGAGGTTAACATACACTCATCATGGCCGTGAACGTCATTAACTTTGGGCTCTGGAGGATTTATTTAAACATTTCTTCCCCGTAGTGAAATGAAGATTCAGCTCACAACTTTAGTTTTAATTAAACAAGTTTTGTTGAATTTGTTGCGGTGAGAATTATGAATTAAAGCTGAAAAAAAAATGCACATAGACACCCTCAAATGTTTGGTTGAATGTCTCTTGGAGAGTCACACTTAAACAACATGGTTTTTGTAGACATCTACAAGTTTCTGGCACAATTCTGGGTATTTGAAAGAAACGTTGACTGAACTCCTAAACCAGTTTTGTGTTCGTTGTCCTGTTGGACAACCCAACCTTACCCATGTTTCAACAATCTAGATGTTGATTTAAAGCAGATGTCTTCATATCTACACCTTGAGGTTCATTCAGGTATGTTCGACACGTCTAAAGCTTGCAGGAAACCGAACCTCAAGGCCTTGAATGGAAGACCAGTGACTTAAAGTCAAGGTTACGAATTTAAATCAAGTCCTTCATTATTTTAACCACTTTAGCACTGGTAGAAAAACAATGCCACACTCAAATAATGCAAACGCAATCCAAAACAGTTGATACTGTCTATTAAGCTATGAAGTAAGTTTCATCTTTATTTAATCGTAATCATAGAATATTTTGTGTGACATGTTAATAACGGCAATCTGCTGAAGAAGTTTGTTATTAAACTCATATTTATGAGAAGCTGTGATTATTCCATACATGTGTAGTGCCTTGTGGTTCAAAAACGTCAATGTTGAACTTATTCCTATGCCAATTGTTATTTTAATACCTAACCACTAGCAGGCAAATATTTATGGCAGCCACTGAGTGAAGTATTTTGCCATTATTTTTTAATAATCGGGCATTACCCTTAATTAAATTTTTATCTAAAAATTACCGGTTTTGTTTATAATTATCCTTAGCAGTTAATTACAGTTACTCAAAGCCAAGTAAAACCTATTGTGACACAACATTGCCATTATATCTAAACTGAGCATAAGACTTTTGTAGTCATCAATACGTCCTAATTTTGTCTTACTCTTCTTGATAGAGTTTATTTAAATTTGTGCTTCTAGGCATAGATGGCAACATTTGTTTTTATCCATCGTCCTTTTGGAATGGCAAGTTTTGTGCAAGTTTCAGCGTTTTGACTGCAGTATTGAGCTATCAATTGGAAAGTCACCTGACTCTTGCACTGACTCTTACACTTCTTACGCAAGAACCCTTTTATCCAAAGTGCAACTGCCGCTTTAGATAAAAGCGTCTGCCAAATACATAAATACCAGTTTTGCCTTGCCATGGACTGAGTAAGAATCAAAAACAATATCAAGCTCGAGGGACAAATTGAGCTGCTCGGCCCCATTGTAAAGAGATTTGTATTGTATTATGTTGTATACCACAATTAGCAGTAAGACTGGTTGGAACATGGTCTATCAAGAAGAGTTTTATAACAGGACAATCATCAAATATCAGACATCAGAACTGGTTTTAAACGGGATGAAGAAGAGACATATTAAGGGTTGGATTGGTGTGACCAAAAAACCAACCTACCTAAAAAGGGTTTCTGCATATGCCTCAAATTCAGACCTGGTGGTGAATACAGCCTGAGTTTTTGGGCTTTTTAAAGGCTACACAAAGAATAATAAGGTACAAATTCGTAATTAAAAGTTAAACAAATATAAGTGATGATGTATTTACATATTTGACCTTGTCTCCAAGATTTAACCATCTGAAAATAATAATAATAATAATGTATACTTTATTGATCCCGTAGGAAATAGTTTTTGGTGTAAAACACACCGAGGCAGCCATTTTGCAGGCGCCAGGTAGGCAGTAGCGCAAAGGGTCTTGCCTAAGGACCCACACTGTATGCTGTGGTGTATTTTGCCCTGGGCTGGATTCAAACCCATGACCTTCGGATTGGAAGTCTGGTGATATTCCAATTAAGCTATCCAGCCGCAAATATACAGTAAACTTAAACATGTACATCAATTTTGAAATTTTTTTTTTGTAATTGTGACAAGAATAATTTGAAAGCTGAAGGTTTAGAAGGAACCCTGATGAGCGGATGAAGCCTATCAAGGTACATGGTGAAGAAACAGGTGGCTCTAATGTTGCAGAACTGCCGTTCAGTAACTTTGGCCTTTATTGGGACGACGTAACACACCAAGGCAGAGGCAATTTTTAGATGCCTTTGCCAAAAATCATTGACCTCTTCCTCTGGAGGCAATTGAGCTGCATTTAATGGTGGTTAGCAGTCATGCTGCTGCAAATCTGCATGACAGTGAGTCAGTAATA
Source organism: Orestias chungarensis (assembly GCA_032876305.1). Lineage (NCBI taxonomy): Eukaryota > Metazoa > Chordata > Actinopteri > Cyprinodontiformes > Cyprinodontidae > Orestias > Orestias chungarensis. The sequence continues at coordinate 3,064,634 of JAVLVB010000669.1, read as the reverse complement.
ACATTTACAGCCAGAGATGAGTCACTCTCAGCCTCGAAGGATATCGCAGCACTCCTCCCACCGCGGTGACTCTCCCAGGGAAGAGACTTGGATGATCAACTAATAATTGCCATTTTGATTTTGATACGCTTTTAAGGGAGGAGGAGGAGGAAGTTGGGTGTTTGTGAAAGCCTGTAATGATGGCGGCCGGCGTGCAGAGAGTCGGCGCGGGGGCGGACGGTGTGGATGGCTGTGAAATTGATGCGACCTTGAAAAGATCTGGAGACAGCGAGAGTCTGCCTGGTAATTACGGTGAAAACGTGTGTAACTAACTACCATGTTCAGGGGCGGCCAATGAGCACAGGCTCCCTGACCACGCACCATACTCAATTACAGGGGAGAGAGACGAGGAGAGGGCCAGCAGGAGAGTAGAGGGAGGAACCGGGGTCATTTTCCCCTTCGGTGACCTTCAGACTAATGCGGCCGAGGAGAGGCGGCTATTTTCTGATTCTCGCTGGATGATGTCCCCGTGCTCTCACTGAGGCCCCCCCCACCCTTGACCATATTTGATACAGATGTGGATGAAAGGGAGAATATGAGCGAGGAAAAACGGCAAATTAAACCGTCCAATGGCTCTGAAACAAACAAACATTAAAAAAAACGGAACAAGATATTAAGTGTAGAATGCTTTCCAGGGGCCACCCAGATGAGTAACAGTCAAAAACTAACAGAAATACATCAAAAAATATATATATAAATATAGAGTTGAGCCACAAAACATGAACCTAAAACCCTACATAATCCAACACATAAATAATAAACGGTCTTGCTAAATAATTACGTCTTTTATGGCACATCCTTACCTTCGTTGCGTGTTATCGGACTGGATGTCTTACATCAGTTTTCACATCTACCGACGATACTATTGGATTTTGACCTTGTGCATTGTATCTCTCCCAGATAGGTTAACATTAATTCGGTTTTTGCAAACAGTTTTTCTGGTTTTGTTTTTTCGATAAAGCTCTCTATTTAGCTTCATTTATTTTCCTACCATCCCTAAACAGCATCTCAACAGCATGATACCGCTACCATCGTGCAACATTTAGATTTTGTATCAACCCCACATAACATTCTGCATGTATTTAAAGAGTATAAATACTTTTTCAAGATAATTACACAAACAGACATAAAACTGAAGTAGTCGTTTAAGAATATTTCCACAAAACAAACAGTCAATATATTTAAACTAGTAAAACTGCTAAAACAAATGCATATAATACTGCAATCTTACCTAAAAAGACCCAAGATGACATTAATGAAAAGCTCAACCGTGTAAAGTGTGGATGAGACATACAGTAAGGCAGGTGAACGCATGTGTGTGGACTTGTGTGGGGTCACATGAACAGAAGGAAACTAAACAAAAATAGGATAAAAGCAAGCGGGAGAAAAACTTATCGCTAAGGAAAAATATAAAAGCCTTGAAACACATCAGTTTGGTTTGTGGTTAATTTTCGTTTCTGTCGGTTTGTAGGTTGATTCTTTCTGTTGGACAAGGAAGAATCTATTTGCTAATATGAGACCTACACGCTTTTCTGTTATTACATCTTGTATGATAACTCAGTCCCTCCTTAAGGGGGTCATAACAGTTCTTCTATTAATATTAGGAGAACTGAGCACAAAGATGTTTGGTTTGATTATTTCAAGTGAATGTTTCAGTAAAATGATATGTAAGTGTCTATCTTCAGGTAAAGCTATTTTAATTAACATTGGCAAGCTATAAACAATATTAAGCTTCGATAATAAACCTCTGCTTTTCCAACAGAGCCATTTTAGACCAACCATTTAAAATATTCTGCCACATAAACCCTTTAAAAAAAGGCTTTAATAGAATGTTTCTTTACCTTTAATGTGAACATTTGGTAAAAGTCCACCCTTTAAGAAACACAAAGGAAAGAAAGACTAAGTGAGCACCTTAAAGCTGCCAGTGTTTACAATAACAGGACCAGAAAGTGCCAGTTTGTTAGGTCTCCAAGCTTTTTTCATATCATAAATAGACAATCAATACTTTCTGTGACTAATGGCTACCAAATATGGGATTTTAAATATAAAATTGCAAATATGACTGCTATCACGGTTGTCTTGTGTTCTGTTACTCCCTTTCATTTATTTTTTTACTTTGCATGTGGAAATATTGAAGCTTACTGTAAAAGTCCAGCTTGAAGATTGTGATGACGTATGCGCTTTAGTTCTAGCGATGATCATTTTTAACGTAGAGGGTTCAAATCTGAAGAAAATATGTCAAATTTTAGTTTTTGCATCCGAAAATGAAAATGTAAAAGAAGAAATATATAGACAGAAGAAAATATAAAAAGTTTAACTTCTTCCTAATGAGTGTTGATGTGCTTTCAAGTTGAGGCAAAGTAACTTGCCTTGATTTTGTGCAGCAGCTGAAGTGACTCACGTTGGAACATGATCTCCATGTTTATTTAAAGTTGATTGGCACAGTGAGCTTAAGTTTAGAAATGTCTGAACATAATTAGAAGGATGATTAAATTATTTTCTAATCGCAGGCTCAAAGCTCATGCCGCGTTAATGAACTTAGCCTTCTAACTTTGAAGCCCGAAACAGATTGTCCATCTGCACGATGCCATATGTGACTGGAGGCTGCTGCCGCTGCTGAACGCATCAGGCTCGGGGACGATCTTTCAGCGCGTTTGCAGCTTTGTTCCATGGGGTGACACACAGCATCTGCAGACTAGTAACATGGATTTATATTAATTGATTTATTGGAAAAAGCAAACAGTCAGAGTAATAAGATTAGTTTGAAGCAAAACACTGAAACTGAAGCTTGGGTTAAATCATCTTTGTGATTAATGGGTGGCTTTTAATTTCCATATGGTGTAGAAAAAGTGTTTTTTGGTGTAGCGCCTTAGTCATCCAGGCCACCAAGGCATTTGAGACGTCTTCTCTTGTTATTAGAAAACATTTAAATGGGGCCAAATTATAGCTAAATAGTTAAACGCATGGCTAATTGGGTTAGTTTTTAGTAATGTCCAAACACAAAATGACTATTTTCTAGTCTTTTTCTTCCAGAATGGCTGATGTTCCAGACTGAGGTTTAGCTAGGTCGTTTCTGTACCTCTTAGCTTAAGGTAGCTTAAAATTCATCAGTCACATTTCAACACACTGGTATCTGTAAACCTCTTATATCGTTTCTAACTGATTTCTTTAAAAATGAAGGTACAAGGTACAAAAAACTTAAACTGTGATGTCTTCAAGACATGCTTATAGCTTAAATTCAGTAGTTAGCTCAAGTAGCCGTTAGCCTTTGTAGTGTTTAGCTAGTTTAGCTGCTAGCTATATGGTAAGATGATATATATTTGAAAACCTTTTTCAAACTCTGTTCTCTTGTAATTTGTTTTACAGGTATCTCAGAAAATTAAGACATTAATAAGATTCTTTTTGTGCCATAACATTGAATGCTAATGCTAACCAGTGCTAGTAATCGACTAAGCAGAATGTTCTTCAAATGGTTAAAAGCACCAAATGAAATAGAATCCAGGGTATTATCTATTTAATAAATCCAAGTACAGTAGATTGCCTGATAGTATTTAGGTAGATTTTAACATAAGAAGTTGAAGTGTCTCCAAGAAGGATCAACAAAATTGAATCATCCAGATTATTTCTACAAGACCTTATATTGTAACTGATAAGATGATCAGGTTTTTATGGGTAAAGACTTCTGCTCATCACTAAACCAGCACTTTTCTTTCTAACTGATTGAAGCAAACAACCTTTGTTCACCTAAAAGATAGCAAGTAAATTTAATAGCAAGAATAACAGGAATTTGTGTCAAATTCTGCATTTCGGCATCAGTGCTTAGAAATAAAAATTGCAGCGAGATAAAATGGTTTCTGACATTGTGACATTTCATGAATCTCTGAAAATGTGTTGGTTCATTTTGGCAGTGACCATGCCCACACCTAAACCTGTTTACTGGAGCTGAAAAACAGAGGTGTTGGTGTCGGTGAGGTTGTTAGGTGACAGAAGGCTGGTATCAGGATAAAAAGATGTTCACATATCCTATTTATTATATTAGATAAATAGGCTTGATGTCTGCTGCCTGAAAATGACTGGTAGGACGACCGTTGAGTTTTTTTTTTGTATGGTTGCAGCAGATATATTAGATCATCTTTAATTTATTCACCCAATATGTTTTTCCATAATTTTTACACGATTCATTGTCCTGGGATTGAGGTGAAACATGACGTCGTACGCTTTTCTAAAACATAAACTGCAGGTGTGTGCTTGTAGCTCAAGTAGTTTTAGTTAAGATATCTGCACTTCATTCATTAAAATAACTTTATACTATTACTATTAGTAAAAGTACTTCAAAAAGTTACTGACCAGATGTACATCTGTTTATTTCTATATATTTTCTTCAGTAAAATCTTAGCTTTAGAAAAAACTAAGTTAGTGGATTGTTTTATTGTTCCCTATAATATCATAAGTATAATTTAATGAAAGGATATTTATAAAGAAAAGAGATCTGAATGATTCAGGAAATTCATGACCTTTTTTTTCCTGGGGTACAAATATGACGTCCCAAAGAGGTCCTCTTACTTTTACCCATTTTTCAAAGCCATTCAGCATTGGGAAAGACATTCAACCATGGCCTTGACAAATCAGCATGCATTATTCCAGTATAGAACACATGCTTTCCATCCAATCGATCGACTTCTGACGGAAAAATGATGTCCAGGGCAAAAGTAGGTGGCTGTACCTGATAAGTGGGGGGACCTGCCCACTGTGATGCCATCAGGTGAATGCCTGCATACATAAATATTGTACCCAACTATATCCCAAAATGTGTAATTTTTTATAAAATGTGTATCTTATTATTTAGTTCTGTTTTTGTATTATTTGTACAATTTCTACTGAAAGACAAACATCCCAAGCTAGTCTCTTTAATTTCAGTTTATTACCACAAATCCCTCTTTGCCTCCTCGTATTGAAGGTATCCGTGGTAGAAAGAGCGATTACTGTTGTGACTAAACCTAAACAGCTAAAGATAAAAAAAGAAGCAAAACTGTGACAGTAAAAAAAAAAAAAAGCATGGTCAGAGTTACACAAACAAGTATTTGAAAGTCCATTTGAGAGGAAGACAGACAGCTCGATAACCCAACAAAGCTGTGACCCAGTTGACTCGTGTGTTTTCGCAGCTGGAGATGGATGGAAGGAGAATAATAACAAGAATCAAACCCCTGCTTGAGGTTTCCGACACTTTGAAGGTGCCACTGAAGTGTGAGTTTTTTTTTTTTTAATGGTTCTCTTTCTGTGTAGACATAAAACAAAGTAGTTGGTGTGTGACTGAAGTTATCAGTGCCTCGCAGCGATGCACAGACAGCAGACAGGACCCGCCTGCACAATAAGGATCAAACCTGACTGCGGATGTTCAGAAAGGACATCTGCTCTAGAGCTAAAAAAGAACAAGTCACTGTGTATGCTTTTCATTGCTCTCATCTTCATTCTTGTGGTTCTGGTCCGGTAACAGTGCTGCCATTTTCTACGGATTCTCACTAAATGAGATTTCGATTTTAATAAAGGTCAAACAAACACATTTTGATAGAAAACCCTGCTTTACCACAGGCTGTATTTGTGTTAAAGTTTACTCTGATCATTTCATCTAAAGGATCTTTTTCTGTTTTTTTTGCAACCTGTCAAATTTTCACACCTCTTTTTCCCTCGTTTTATTGCCTTATAAAACACAACTGTCAATCCATGTCAATGGGATTTTAGGGGACGGAGGTAAGCAACAATGTCATAATGTCTAGCCAAACGAATAGATGGTTTTTAAAAAACAATCCTACCAAAAAAACATATATTAAAATAGCGGCATGTATCAGTGACTGCAATTATACAATAACATTGACACAAATATATAATTTTAACAGTAACAGCAAGATGCACAGAGCTGTGAAGCAGTGTAGATACATATGTACAGTAAATCTGTTTTTTTTTGGCAGAGGACGCAACAGACAGGACAAAGTAGAATAAGAAGCAAAAGAAGCTTGTGGTCCGGAAAAACACTGAATAACTGTAGAGTAAGGGAAAAAAGTAATAAAAACAGCTAATTTTTTTTTTTAAAGTTTAGGTTAGGGTTAGAAATAACAATCAAAATTAGTCAAATAATAGCCGACTAATATATTGTTTATGTTTTCTATTAAAAAGAAATGTTAGTTGCAGCCCAGGTGTCTTTGTATTGAGCAAACGTTTTTGGTAAAACCTTGAGCGAACACAGTCTTAAAGAACAAACAGGATCATAAAGACCGGTCAGCAGGGAAGTTCTGGTTCAGCTGAATGCGGCCTCTAATCCAAGAGGTTCTTCAGAGTTACTCTGGAGTAGCAACATTTTCAAAATGTTTAAAGAAGGTAAGCAGGAAATTCCCCTTCAGTTTGCTGAGGGCCGACAAGCTCTAAACATGAAGGAAAACTAAAACCGTTAAAAAACCCAACAGCCTCACAGAGGAAATGGTGGCGGCAGCGTCATGCTGTGTGGATGGTGGTAGCTGAAGAGATGTATTGATACAAAATTTGTTGGAAGATCAGCAAGAATCATAAACAACATTGACATTCCTGCTTCTACGTTTGCCGGTTTGTTTGTCCAAATAAACTTCTGCTAGAGCTCAAATTACCCTCGTCTTGAAATCTGTTCCTTGGCTTTCTAGGGTCAGGGTTAGAGCAAAAATATACTGATGTACATTTTCAATGTTTTCCTCAACTAAAGCAAATTACGAAAGTTGTCTGAGAAAGGTGCCATATTTCACCAGGACCATAAACATGTGTGGAGAGCTACATTGGAGTAGCTATGATCAAAGCATATTTATGTGTAATATTGATTAATTTTCAACATCATTAGTTAACTAAAAGTAAGAAAAACAATAAAGTTTGAGAAAATATTTTCGTTAACTAACATAAATAAAACGAATGAATAGAGAAACCTACAAGTAGCTGGTACATAATCATGTTTATAAATCCAACTAAAACGCACTGAAATTATAGATATTCTTTTTTTTGTGTGTTTTAGAGCCCATTTATTAGCCTTGCAAATAAAAACTGAAACAAATTTTTTCCCAGAACAAGTGCACATTAGCCGTCAGCAAAGGTTAACACCTAACATTACTTAGCATTAGTGTGACAAATAGGGATAAAAGCTAATGTTCTTTTTAAAAAACAAAAGTATTAAACATCCTTGGCATCTTTTCGACTGTCAGTTGCTTTTTCATAACTATTAGAGTAAGTTATCTTGTACTGAGTATTTCCTATACAGTAAATGTACAAACTATTCATTACACAGTATATGTACACGCAATCAAGTAAAAAATAAACACATTTGTTTTCAAACCAAATATATTAAAAGTATAAAAACACTACTCTCTAAAAACACACTCTAAAAACTAATTTAAAGAAATTGTATTCGACTAGTCACAACAAAGTAAAATTATAGTTCAGACAGAAATCCAAATGTGAATCAGAGGTGAAGCTTGGAAAAATACCTTTTCCATCCATTATGATTGATATCCAGCTATTCTAAATAAAGAGTTGCAGCTAAAGTTTATTAAGCTCTATTTCATGTTTGTATATCACGAAAAATCCCAGTTAAGGTTGTGACTGTAGGGTGACAAAATGTGCGAATTGTCAAGGGGCGTGAATATTTCTGCAAGTACTGTAAACCAGTTTCTGCAGGAAAACAAACAAAAGCCCCTCTAGGTCGCTGTAAAAACTTTAATTAGGGGCTCGTATGCTCGCTAAATACACGGTAGCGCGCATTAAAACACACAGAAAACATTGTAAAGCGGCGAAGACGGCAAAAAAAAAAGAAGAATAACAAGGACTCCAAGAAAATCTAATTTAAAGCAGACATCTAGGCTATCTTCAATCTACACCACCACCCCCCGCTTTTCTCTTAAGTTGGAACTATTCATTTAGTCTCTGTCTCCATCTGTTTTCCATCTCATCTCTGAAATTGTCAGTTTCACTTATTGTGCAGCTTTTCCCTGAAAAATAATGTTCAAACTGGAATTATGGTCATGATGATAGCGTTCACAGGCTCTCTCCTTGTAGATTCAGATCTAAAGACTCTTTTTTTTTTTTTTGAAATGCTGGATAAAAGAATCGATGGGGGGGAAGTGGGGGTAAAAAAAAAAAACTGCATTACTACTGAGATCGACCCATCCAAGGAAATTCAGTGGAGAAAAATTCAAGGATTTTTTTTTTTTCGAGGGGCTTCCAGCTGACATCAGAGGAACTGAAGTCTGGGACAATTTAAAATCTTTTGCAAGTTAACTTCAAGGACTTCCATAGAGTTTGTTGGTTAGTTAGTTGGTTGTCGTGAAGAGTCTTTTGTTTTTACTTTAAGGGAATATTTCCGAATGGATCATGAAACGAGACAAAAGGCTAAAGGCCTTTTTTTTCCACTAAAAGTTTTCACATATCAATTTAACAAGAATCCTTCAGTATATCCTCTACCAGTTGGTTTCTCTTAATGTTCGAATCCCGACCTGATTCTAACTGTATGTCTGCCATACAACCTATTTCAACTTATTATGTTAACAGTTTCAGCATTAGCAACAAATTATCTGAGAGCTCTGGAGAATTGAATGTATAAAATAGGGCCTGCAGTAAGATCGCTCTCAAAAAGATGTTTGAACAACTCTAACATTCGTATTCATATGAAAATTCTGCTGAAATATTCCTGAGTCTGAGAGTATGAATCTAAAAGCTGTGAGCGCAAAGTCTTATGAATACAACTCTCATTTCCATGAGTACGAACTTTTCCCTTCTCTGTAGACACAAACACAACTTTTTGAGTATGAGTAAAAACTAATTGATCCGCGATCACATCAAACACAGCATGCTGAAATTTCAAAGATGGCAGAGGAAAGTGGACCGGGTGGAGAATCCGCCTCAGGTGAAGTATCACAGGTATGATCAATATATATCTATATGTATGCCCTCTTTAAATTTGAAGCTTGTTGATTTCGTTGTGTGATCGTTGATCGATTGCTCTACCTTGCAACGTCATTTTAACAATTTTTCACTCTTGCACACAAAGTTGAATTCGTGTCCACAGAGAAGGCAGGAGTTTGTAGTCGTAGAAATTAGATCTGTATTTACAAGGCTTTGCACTCACAGCTTTTAGATCAATACTCACATAAAAACAAGAGTTTTGAGTACAAGAACATTTTTGGACACATAAATACGAATCTGAATGTTACAGTTGAGCACACACCTTTTTGACAGCTATCTTACTCCAGTAGAGGGGCCTGAATTCTTTTTAAAATTCTCGTTCTGATGGTATTTTTATGAAAATCTGATGGATAAACAAACCTTCATTGACCACACATTTCTGTGTTACGTTGTTTTTGATCTGATTATACTATACTAATGTTAGAGTAGGTTTCATCATCTATAAAATCAGATTTTCAGAATAATCTGGTATAAAAGGAAACAGCAGACAGTGTATTTTAATCAACATAAATTGATTTAGTTGGCAAATTGAGTTTATTCAATATGTATATCTAAAATCAGTTCCACAGCTTAGGAGGAAGTATCAAAACAGTCCTAAAGAGTTAAACTACATGAGAGGAAACAAAAACAAGACTTTCTGGGCAAGAAATTTAAAATATGGGCAAGGTCACAGAGACAGCGGTGAGGTTTGTATTGGGAGTGAAAGACTCCTTAAAGATGTGGGTGGTACCAGCTCTTCATCTACTTTAATTGCAGTGTTGAGGAGAAGATGACGTGCATTTCCATGAATTACAATGTTTGTTGAGAATACAAGTTGGAAGCAGTTAGAAAACACTTTAGTGATAATGGAAAGTAGACTGAGCAGAAAAGCTGCTAGATGTGGCATTAACGAAGTTTAATGAGTTGAACATGGTTAGATATGTTTCTAAGTGTCAATAGAGTGCAGGCAATGGGAACCAGTTTAAGTAGAGATTTCTTACCAAATGGCTGCAAGTCTTATGAGGTTACTTTCTGCCAGGAAATTGTGTAGGTGTACCCTTTGACCGTTATGATTCAGGCGTGTTTTTCTGTATTAAGGTAAACTTTCACCCTAGTCTCATCTTTTGCATGTAATACAGAACTGTAACTCTAAACCTCTTAGCCTGGTGTCCTAAAACCTTTAGATGTGTCCTGGCTGGAACACCAGAATAAAATTACTGAATCATGTACAATTATTTAAAGCAACACTGAAGAAATTTTAGCAGCTCAGTGTGGACAAAAGCGGTAGAAGACTGCATTTACCATGAGCACCAGTACATAGCGTGGTAAAATCCTGATCTTCCGCTCGTCTGCAGTTGGATTGAAGTACATTTCTGTCTCCAGTGTCTGTGTGAAGGATGAATAGCGATCAGATGATGAATCTAATTGTGGTGAAACAATGTCAGATGATGATGTTGAAGATAAGAAACGGGTGAATTGACGTATGCCGTAAAGCAGTCAGCACATTTGTAGTTGTTTTGTTTGGGAAGGTTCCTGCCACCCTCCCTAAAGTTGCTTATTGCCAGTTAAAGCGATACGGACCCCCTCGAGCCATGACGGATGTGTCATTCAACGAGATGTAAGCTGATGTATAATCACAAAAGTTATAAAAACATTTTATGAAGGTTGAAAAGTTACTTAGAGTTGCTTTAGTAGTACCTTTAGTAATCTCTAAAGGATCCCCTCTTCCTGCATCTCCATATAATGTTGCTGCCACCACCATGTCTTAGATGATGTGTACAAGGTTATCCAAAGTGTTATCTTCTACAAACAGTGTTCTTATAAATCCAGACAATCCTTTTTGTCTTTCTACCAGCTCTGTTTTCTTTCTGCTTCTCGTTCGTTAAGTTCAGATTTGTGAAGTCCAAGATTAGTTGCTGCCCTAGAGATTCTCCCACCTGATGTGTTTATTTTTGAAATCTCGTCTTTTTTGATCAATCCTCTCCTCCTGTCTTTTATGTGGACATCAATATTTTGGGAGGTCTGCGGTTCGTCCATCAGGCCTCCATGTTCAGTTGATTGACTGAACAAAGCTCAGAGACGTTCAAAGCTTTGGATATTGTTCTTGAGCTGAACTCTGCTTCTAAATTCCCCACAGTGTTTTCTGCTGCGGTCACCAAAAAACCCAAATAAAATGTTTTTTTGTGTTTTAGATTAAAAAATTTTAATCTAAAAGTCAAATTAAAAACCAGCCCTGCAGACATAAATAATAAGAGCTGTTTGATATAATTACATAAACTGTGGATTAAAGCCACCCTTTCAGGTTGGGATAATTAACACAAACATTAACTGATTAGAATCTGAGAGAATAGAAATTTTATATGATAAGACTCTCCATTAGCCAGTAAGTCAGTTGTTTAATTATGTTTTGAACAATAATTTAATCAGTTTTAATTGAAGAAAATCCTCAAGTAACCCGGACATTTTAATGAGTCGGTCTCTTATGCAACTAAAACAGAAAAAAAAGGTCCTGCATGAACAAAAAAAAAACAAAAAACAGATAAAGCATCCAGAAGCAGACAGAGGTTTGATGACAGAGATGCAAGCTTACTTCGCTCTGACTAAAAAGGACAAGGATTTTCTATTGATTACCGATTCAGTTTAGCATATCATTTGGCTTGAAATATAAACCAACACAATGGAGTAACAATCCTCTTTAAAGCCTCAGAGATTCCCCTTTTTTCCTGTCATCAGGGATACAATCAGGCAGACGAATCTCTGTAGTGTCTTTGGAACAAGACTCGTAATGCAGTAGAAAAGTAAAATGAACTCAGCCGAGGGGCTTTTTTAATGTAATCCAGCCGCTGTCTCTAGCAAAGCATTTCATCAAACGTCCATAAAATAATACAAGAAAAAGTGACACATTATTAACGAAGGCAATGTGAGCCGCTCAGGGACAAAACAATCAAGAAAAGCAATCTGAAACCGAAAAAAAAAGTCACAGGCAGCGATCTCGACAGGAGGCGGGCGAAATTAGAAAAAGATTTAATTTTAGTGAGGTGCGGCGACAATCGAGCGTCGCTTCGGGGTTTGGCAACATTAGAAAGGCTAACTTCCCGTGTTCCATGGTTTGTTTGATTGCAAATGAAAAAATAAAAAGTTGTGTCAGAGGTGTACGCCGGCGTTCAGACGAAGAACACAATCACATTAGCGGGAGTAAAGCGCCCAAATGTTGCTCTCTCTGCTCACAATCAATAAAGATTCACTCTTATTCAAATTGCAGAGATTAGATCCGGCATTTCAGCGGTCGGGATGCTGAAGCTGCTGTTGGTACAACTGTGTAACGTCAGCAGAAAAGAAGGCTTTCACTAACAGTGAAGCACATTAAGGTGCAGCACAGGTCCAACTACAGGCCTCCTTGAACATGCTAGCCTGGTCAGAAGTTTAGACACTCTTATAAACAGTAAAGATGTCGCTTTCCATGTTCAATGATTTGTAATGTAGTTCAAGATTTACCGTTTTGAGAATGCAGCCTTACGTCAATGGCTAAACTCCGCAAATACTGGAGAACCCATCGAAAATACTAAATATATCTTAACACGCATTAATATGAACCGAGGAACGCCCAGAAACAGCCAAAGCTAATATCCACAGGCTTTTATCTCAGTTCCTCGGGGAACAACCAATAAGGAGCAAGAAAAATGAATAATGAATGGTACCCTAATAATGTGTTATTAAACTTTCGAATATCTCAGATAGATAAGCAGCAAATGGGAATATTTTCAGCGAATAATTCGGAGTCACATTGCACAGAACAATCCATGAATAGTAAACAGCGAACAGGCGAAGTTGTACAAAGCAACAAGGTGCTTTTGCCATAACTGGCCGGACATTTAAGGTGAAGTCATGCTGGAAACACCAAACCTTCTCCAGGTTTCAACCATCAACTGACAGATCTGAAGTTTGAAAATTTTGCAGTTTCATCTAATTTCAGCGATGCACCAGTACCACTGGCAACAAAACAGCCCACAGAATGATAGTGCCACCACCGTGCTATGGTGCTCTTGGAATTTTTAGCTTGACCATGACTGGTTGTAAAAGCCTTCTTTGCTCAATCTCAATCCATTTAAGGCAATTTTCCAGTTAATTTGAAGTGTTTCCTCTTTTCAGCGAAGGCTTGTGTCTAACTGAGTTTCTCTGCTGGTGCTTCAGTTCAGTGTTTAGTATCGTTATTTCTGTTTTTGGTTTAGCCTTATTGACTACAGTAGGTCCTCGGTCAGAAAGCAAGCAGGACATCAGTAGATTTTAAACTGCTTAACTGCTGTTATACAATGATGCATTCTGGGTAGACAGTAAACGTCATTTCCAGCTCCGCGTCGCAAGTGGAGGACGTGAGAAAGGGAAACTGAACTAAACGATCTTACCACACTTCAAAATACGAGCATGGACATCAACCTGAACAACTCTTAACAGTCGATAAACTAAAAAGTTCAACAGACATGTCAAACTTTATTTACAAATCAGCCATATAAGAAGTGGTTTTGAATTTCTCTGGAAAATCACATTTAGGGAATAGCCAAGTGCGGTAAGCATTTTCAAACTAAAAATTAAAAGCACAGCTAGTAGTTCATTAGCAGGCTTGTGTTTACAATGTGCTGGTGTGCTAGCTGCTTCCAGTGCGTACTAGGCTCAGGCCTTCGAGGTTTCTAGGGGGGACATTTTGTTTGAGTGACATGGTTTTGGTTTCTTAGTCATCTTCAGTTTAAAAGCCGTTTTAGTGGTCAAGTGTGACTTCATAGGTTCAATCCATTTACCATTTGCAACAACCTCAAACCAACTGTCAAGCAAGGTGGGGGTGGCGTCATTTTGAGTCGCTGCTGTTCTCAAAGAGGTATTGAAGGATCCACTGCAAAAAGTAGATGGTTCACATTTTTCAATTACACCTAAACCGAACTGATAAATGGTGGATTTTAAAAACAGTGAACCCAACATCCAAATTGGTTTCTGTGTCAATAAAAAGGGCTAAAATTTTGCTTGTTGGCCAAAATTAAAGCTAGTACTCTGAAACAAACTATCTAGTTAAAAAAAAATCCAACTACTAATAGTAGCCAAATACTGAGCTCGAAGTGGCAGCAAATGTTGCAGCGACAAAAATGAAATCTAAGCTCACGGCCTGATCTATAATCAGGCCTCCATGAAAAACAAGTTATTGAAACCCACAATTTAATCTGAGATTAATGCCAGTGATGCGTGTACGCAAATTGGAACCATAAGATACGGGTAATTGTCAACATTTACTGTGACACTTAAAAATAATGCGTTACCATAGTGATTATCCAGAGGCCAATGTTTTAGGAATAAAATGGCCAGTTTAAATTTTTTTAAAGAACCTCTATGACCACTTGGTTCTGATCACCTTGTGGGTTGAGATTAGAAGTGCTCTTTCAGTGACAAATGCTTTAGAGCTGTGTTCGTTAAATCAAATGTAGCCACTCAAGTCCAAGTCCTAACAGGTGAACTTAACTGTGTTCTCAGTGCTGTTATGTTACATTAGTCATAATTTGTTAAATTCTCAGGTCACAAAGCTTAAAGCAAGTAAGGAGGAATCAAGGAATTTTATTTGTCATCACATCACATGTGGTACATGAGGTGGGATGAAATTTTAATCCCACGGTCCAGTTTACACCCTGAGAGCAATTTTAAAATAGTTACAAAATAAGAATAATATAATAAAATATAAAGAAATATAAGAGAATAAGATTGTGACTACACAAAATCTACAATATGGGACTTCGGACATAGCAGCAATGAAAATTCGGAGTGCAAAATGCACGGATGGTTAATAAAGTGACATATTAAAGTGACATTTTAAAGTGTGATATTAAAGTGAACAGTGCCGGTTAAATGAGAAAGTTTTATTGTTTGTTATTTATTTATTTTTTTTCATTTGTAAGTGTCCTTGCGTGTGTTTGAGAGTCTTACAGCTTCAGGAATGAAGCTGTAAAAAAGTGAGTGTGCTGGGTGTGTGGGATCCTTCATGATGCCGGAGGCCCTTTTCCTGCATCTGGAGGTGTAAATGTCTGTGGTGCTGGGGAGGCTGACGCCAACAGTCCTCTGTGCAGCCTTCACCACTCTCTGCAGAGCTTTCCTGTCTGCAGCAGAGCAGCTTCCATGCCACATGTTGATGCTGGAGCACAAGACGCTCTCCACCACACATTTGTAGAAGGAGGTGAGGACTGAGCCACCGAGTCCAGCTCTTCTCAACCTCCTGAGGAAGTGGAGCCGCTGGTGCGCCTTCCTGACTAGAGTCGAAGTGTTGTTGCTCCAGGTGAGATTGTTACTCAGGTGCACACCCAAGTACGTGTAGCTGTTGACCACTTCCACCTCTGTGGATCGATTTTTCCTGTATGCGTACTGGTGTGGATCAACAGTGACGCTGATGTTGGCTTTGATGTGGGTCTGAACCAGTCTTTCAAGGCACTTTGTGACTATCGGTGTGAGGGCTACTGGCCGATAGTCATTCAGACCTGTCACTGCGGAGCTCTTGGGGACCGGGATGATGGTGGCGTGTTCATGCAGATTGGGACAGCTGCCTGGATGAGGGAGGCGTTGAAGATGTCCGCCAGCACGTCTGATAGCTGATCCGCTCACTCTCTCAGCACCCGTCCGGCGATGTTGTCTGGGCCAGCAGCTTTTCGGGGGTTGATTCTCCTCAGCGTCCTCCTTACTTCTGCTGGAGTCACACTGAGGGGCTCTTCTCCTGGTGAAGTCGTGATTCTGGTGCTGGGGAGGGTGTCAGGGGGTCGGTTAGCATTAGCCTTTAGCCTGGCTAGCACACCGCCGCGCTTCCCCCTCTTCTGCCGCCGCTTGCATCGCCTCCGCCTGCCCTTTGCCCTTTGTGTTATTAACACACATGCTAAATGAATCAAATGATCTAAACATTTTTAGCGGGTAAAGGAGTTAAGTTAGGAAAAAAGGTCCTTTAAATATGTATTTTTAGTTGAACCGAGGTGAAGGGTTTAATCAGTGCAGGACATAATACATTGAAATGTAAGAATCTGAAGAATCTTCAATCATATAATCAGTATCCCAACTGATTTGTATGGTCATGCTTCAGTTCAACATATATATATAAAAAATGAAATAGTTTTAAACCATGAGGTGTAATTAAGTTTTAAAGCAAACATATCTTTGGGGAAGGCTTGACCTATTGAAGTGGAATTATGTTAAATAGTGCTGTATCAGCAACATGCGGTGGACAGCAGTTAGTGGGATCCAGGCTTGGAGAAGAAAGTTAAATTCTTGAAAAGGCTAAAAGAAGAAATAGCCTGTCTCACTGTTTAATGTGTGTAGCACATGTACAAGGTTGAATCTATACAAATTACATTTAACATGTTGTATTTGTGTTTTAGGAACACATAAATATGGATGGGGGTGAAAGATTCTGCATTGCTGTGATGAGGCAATGAAATCGGTTCACGTTGCCGCTGTTGCATGATGAAAAGTGTGTCATTTTGTTCCCAGTCTCCTGTGATTTGGCCCCTTCTTGTCACAAACGCTCCAGCAACCCCCCACCCCACACAAGCCTCTGCGTGCAAAAGTATTGGTTGATTGGTTGTAGGCGTATCTATTTATAGGGTTTGGACAACATTGCTATCAATTTGTTCCAAATACTCAACTCCAAGAAGCTGCTCTTCAGAAAACAGGATAGATGCTTTCGAGGACACATTGTCATGAGAAAGTAACTACAACATTACTACAACTCCCCATGTTCAATTCTTGTCCAGTGCGCCAGGCAAACATCCCACTGATGGTAAACAGAAAATAGATGTCATAGCTAGTTACCTTTTAAAAGTTTGTGCTAAAGCGATAATCCTGCAACAACTTGACCATGTGTCAACAGTTTGACTTTGAGCTGATTATGTGGTACTCTAAAGGTAAATGTTTTTGTGAAAATCAGCATCTCCGGCAGAGATTTTTAATGCTCAGCCTATGAGTCCCCCAAATTCTTGTTATTAGTGATGATTCATTAAATAAAACAAAAGGCAGGACCAGCTCCTCTGACTGATTCTCTGTTGGTACTGAAAGCATGGTTAGCTGGAACCTCGGGTCACTAGCTTCTCTCTCCTTAGATCTCAGGGGTTTTATGAACTGCTAGGGTTTAAAAGGTCTATTGCAACATTTATCCTCCATCTGCTCATTACAAATGCATGGTTAAAAACATGGGACAGGATGAAGGAAAAAATCCCTTATAATTTACAAAATTTTAAATATACGTTTAGAAAACAAGGACTTGGGTATAGATTTTCATGAAAACAAAGTAGATTAGTAGCGGCAGATAAAGAAAGTTGTATCTAAAAATTTTAATATTAAAACTTTATAATCCATGTTTAAATACTTTTTTTTTATAAAATGGAAGAAATTACTAAAAAATATTAAAGGGAATGTCCATTTTGTGAATGTTTTATGCATGTAGTGCATTGTTGGGTAGCAGAAAAGATGCCAATGAAGAGATGGTACAGTATAAGAAAGAGTTGATATAAAGGTTTGTCTTTGTAATAGAAGTAGAAACAAAGATAATCAGAAATTAACTCTCTGTAAACACAGTTATGGGGTTTAATTATCCCTACATAAATTTGGGACTTAATAAGTCAGTCTATTTAGAATTTTAGTTTGTTTCTTCTAGAAACTCAACAGTTTATGTGCAGAATTAAAGCATCGGGACAGAGTTATTTTTACACAGATTCCAAAAACAGGAATAAAAGAAAATAAGTTTGCAGGTAAATATGAAAAAAAAGCAAGAAATAACAGTCAAATTGATATAATTATATTCAGTAAAAGATAAATTAAATCAGTGATTAAACAAAAGGTCAAGGGAAGATGGCAGCAACAGTGGGAAGACAAACGAATGAGCAGATGGCTTTATTACATTAAAAAGAATGATGTCGTAATGAAGTAAACAGGATGAAACAGAAGTGATGAAATAGACGTATCAGTATTACAGTTTAATACTAGTTAGGCATATGCACTATTTAAACTGCGGAAACATGCTACGGAGAAATATGAATCTTGTTTTTAAGAAAAGGAGAACACATAATATATACTTAGCCTATGTCAATACAGCAGGTCTAAAGGTTTAGTTAAACTTTTACTTGTGTGGTTTTTCATGCCACTAAGTAAATGAAACCATCTTACTTCTTTGTAGATGGGGTAGGACCTCGAGAATAACCTAGAAGTCACACAGCAGCACAATGTTTCGAAAGAGATTATGGATGCTACTGCTACATAAGCTGATGAGTACTCAGAGGAAACCTACCTGCTACACAAACTACACATGCTAATGGATATTTAGAGTCAAGTTAACTGCTACATAAGGTGATAGCTACATGAACTTAAGCTAACTCTCACATAAGCTAATGGCAACTCAGAGTCAAGCTAATTGCCACATAAGCTAATAGATATTCGGAGTCAAGTTAACTGCTACACAGGTAAATAAGTAAATGGCTACTTAGAGTCAATCTAACTACTACATATGCAAAGGGTAACTAAGAGTAAAGTTAGCTGCTACATAAGCTAATGGCTACCAAGAATCAAGTTAGTCAAACTAACTGTTGCATCAGCTGATGGCTACTCAGAGTAAAGCTAACAGCTACATGACCTAATGGCTACTATAAGTAAAGCTAGCTGTTACAAAGGAAAATAAACTTGACTATTTAGTCAACAGATTTCGACAATTCATTAAATTTTTGCCATATGTCATCATAGTACTAGCAAAACCAGTACAAAATACTGGAAACTTCATTGTGGCTGTTCGCTTTGGCAGCCCCGTTTTTGTAATGTAACAGTCATCCCACATTTTCTGCCATTACTGTTGACTGGGATCTCTGCAAATTATGTATTTACTGTAGCTAAAGGAAAGAGAGACGATGTCAAGAAAAAAGAGAATGGACGTTGAAACTAAATCCAAAAAGTCAACAAAGCATATTTGTCCACAATAAAGCTGTGGACCTTACGCAACCAAGTTATTGCATGTAATCTATGTACAATTCTTCAGTCTCCATTGAAGCTATTTATTTTAAACCCAAGCTGCTGGTGTCATTTCTGCCAGTGAAGGTTCCTTATGCCTCAAAGCTTTCTTTTATTTCTAATTTTGTCTAGGTTTTAAAAATAAGAGTCTTGTCCAATAAAGAGGCATTGATTGACTGATATCCACAGTGCCACCATCCCACAAGACTCTGAGGTAAACACCTTCAAGGGCAAAGTGAGAGAAAACCCACAGTTAGCTTTCACTGCAGTAAAATATGGTCAGATGAGAGATTGACGCAGCAGGCATGACAATATGTCCAACACCAGGGAAATTCTGACTACTTTAGCCAGGATTTTATCATCAGCTTCCATATTCATTGGTAGCTTGACGAACATATCCCTCTGTCGGATATGATAATGTATTTCCAAGGATTAACATTCTGTTTTTATTGTCATCGACTCCGGCCAGCCATTCTGCTTCCATTCCTACTCACAGAAATTCCTTTAAAATTTAAATTCTAGGCTTGTGCATTGCTTTAGAAATTCAGTAGCCTGGCAACAATTTCCAACATTAGCAACCCTTTGCTTTTGTAGAGCTCTTATAGCGAGACTCAACAAACTCCAACTCAATAGTGATTGTGATAACCTCTTGAGTACCTTTGCAGCAGTGCTTTTAACTTCAACTTAGTGTTTGTCTGATGAATATAAAAAAGCTATGAGATAGAAAACAGACAATACTTACTTTAAAAATAGAAAGAAAAAACATAATATATCGAAGTAATGCTACAAATAACACCTCTTATGATTAAATGCAAAAAAAAGAAAAAAAAGAATTAAGATGTTTATAAAACACCAAAAACAACAATAATATGCTATAAAAAGTAACTATTATAACATAAATACAGCATTTACAGTTGAAATGCATACAAAAACATAAAAAAGGGGTTTATTCTAACTATAATTAAATATAAAATCATATTTGAATAGTATTAGATATTTTAATTTACAAAAAAAATGTATGTAATATTTTTAATCACCATCATCATTAACAGTTATATAAAAAATCTGCCAAGTATCTACATTTGAAATGAATATATCTTTGCCATTATTAAACATAAATAATACAAGAATATTGACATTTCAATGAAAAAAAATCTACTTGTTATAATTTAAAGTCAAGAATATATATAGCATAAAAAGGGTATATCTGCTTACTACTATCTTTTGAATAGAACTTTATTACCCGTGAAGAACAATCAATTTTAGCAATTTGCTTGCGATTGACTGGGAGACTGCTGCATATCACCGAATATGTCAGAAAGGCCTAGTCAAAGCCCTAAATCTTTGGGAAGACTCAAAAATTGCTGTTCATAGACAATCTCTAACGCATCTGACTGAGCTGAACGCCAGTTCTAATTACAGTGACTTTCACTCAACTTTATGATTTTGCACCACTTTGTGTTGGTATGTCACGTAAAATCCAAATATAATATATAGTTTATACAAGTATGTTTCAGGTCTGTACTTGCAAAGTGCTGCATCACCTGAAAAGATCCCTTTTCACAAAGTAGAAATTACACCCTGTGATATTCCCATCCTTCCTGGCAAGACAGAACAGGTAGCCAAGGAAAAGTGTCAGGTGGTAGCAAATCACTGGACTGCCAGAGCAGCAGGCAGGCGTTCCTGAGAAAAGACGAGGTGGGAGCAAAATCGTCCCCTCAACAGGAAGCTGGATGACGTTCCGCAGAGCTGGGAGCTTTAGCAAGCAGCTGAAGCTGTGTGTGCAGGACTTCTCCGCAGGTTTAGTTCTAACAATCGCAATGATTTACAGGTTTTTTTATTTTATTTGGCAGGATGCAGAAAACCCAACAAAATGATTGGTTTAGTAGCAGCGGGGATGAACAAATGGCAGACAATACTAGCCTGCTGCAAATGAACATCCTTCTCTGGAGTGTCTTATCCTTGAAACATATGCGACGCACATTTTCAGCACAGGTAATTGAGGAAGAAGCAAAGATCCAAGGACAGCTGTGGTGCTTTAATGACTTTATCTTCATTTGAATGGGTACCTCTCTCAGAGGAAATGTTCCACATCATTGCTTGAAATCCATTCAGGCAATACGACGGCCACCTGAGAGGCGTATCAGCCGTGATTCTATGGCCCTGAGTTGATTTTGAGGAACATAATACCTTCCACTGTGCAGAATTATCTGCTCAGGGATAAGTTTGGCTGCGGTGAATCTGTGCGCGGCCATATCACTCGTGGCCGACATGTGACTGGGGAACCGAGGCGAGGAATGAAAGACGGATTGTCCTGTGGCGCGCACGGCGATGCTTGCAAACTTAATCAAACTCCATTTAAAAGGGAAGACTGCTGGAACTAATTGTGCGCCATCTCTAAGCTCTGGACCCGAGTCACGCATGGGCATCTCATCAGGAAGGGTGGCCAATGTGTCGATTATGCTTATTGCATATTTGCACAACAAAACTTAATCACAGCTGCTGTCTCTGCACAAGTGGATTCCCACTGCAGAGCACCAAGCCTCTGGCCTAAAATGAGCGTTTTCAGCTGTTTCCAAGAACAATCTTAATGCGGTTTAGAGAAATCCACCTGACATTAATACAAACATTTTTTATCGAGCGGTACAGCTTCTCTGTCCGTTTACATTAAAAAGTAAAACCATAGACTAAACCTTTAGTTAAAGGTCTAGTGTATAATGGTGGTTTCCAAAAGGTTTGAAATGTCTTTGGAACCCTTTCCAGAGAAAGATGTAAATGAGTTATTTCTCATCTGTCCAAGAAGAGAGCAGACCCCGTTCTTATTCAGGATTCAGCATATATGGATTCTCCCATTTACAGATCTATAAACAGGTATAGGCACTTTTAGAGTAGATCTCAGGTTTTATGGCCAGTTGGTGTCCTTAAACCCTTCTTATACCGGAGAGCCACTTAATATTTAAATCAACATTAAAGAGGTTTCAGTTTTGGTTGATTTTCATGGCCAGTGAAATAATTCAAAGTGTAGGACAAGGGATCTAAATGTTGCAAGACTCTAGAGATTGAGTCCACTGGGTTAAAAAGTCCTGAAGACGTTGTTTGACTGCCGCAGGGAAGTCTTGATCACCTTAGTGCTTATATCAAGACCTGAGCACTTTTAACACATGAGGATTTAAGGCGCTTAAGGCACGAAGATGCAGGTCAGATAAAGAGAATGGGACCAGACCATTAAGAGCTTTAAATACAAACATTAAAAGTTTAAAATTCACCCAAAACCTAATGTTTGGCAAGGAAAGTAGTTTAAATATTACTGTGATTTGATCTCATTTCTTTGAGTTGGTTAGGAGATAGGCTGCAGCATTCTGTACATTTCAGATGATTGGTAGTGACTGTTCTATGTTAAAACAACACTAAAGCTGTCTCAGTTTTGGTTGATTTTGGCGCTCAGTTAGGACAGAAGCGGTAGTGCTTTGATTGAGGTTTAATTCAACGAGCTGTAAGTCGACGTATAATCACAAAAGTTGTGAAGATATGTTATTAAGGTTGAAAGGTATCTTAGTATTGCTTTAAATCAAAGCATCTTGTGTTGCCTTAGATATTTATCCTACTTCACGTTGTCAGACCGGTTCTGATAAAGTAATTCCTTAATTAGGACCCAGAAGCAGCTAAAGCATCTATGAGGGATGTCTTGGTTTCCCTTCGACCCGTTACCCCTCCTGACCCAGACTAGGATAACAGATAGATGGAAAGATTTCTTAGTTGGGAGAAATTAATTTTCAATGTAAAGAAAAAATAAATTGAATGCTTCTACTTTTAAATATGAGACAATTATATTTCAAATTTTAGATTTTATTTCTATTATAATCCCTATTTTAAACAATAGGAACATACACAACTGTGTTTTCTTACCTCCCACATCTGTGTATATAGTAGAAGAAACTATTTTAGAAGCAACAAAAACTCTTTGTTGAAAATAAAATTACCTCATGTTATACAATTTTGTAACACTAATACCAGTATTTTTTTTTCCTCACTGAGATGATTAAGTTTAGTAATTAGGTGTTCTAACCATTGGAGAGTTGACTGACTACTTAGAGCAGCTAGTGAAGGAGGGGAAGCACTCTATGCTACAAATGACTGACCTATAGTCTTCAAAATGTACTGAACAGAGTATAAAATCGTGTGAAACCATATTGGGAAATTTCAGCGGGATTGCTTTAAACCAGACAGAACCACTACTTACTTTGTATACATATAACATGTCGATGTTACAATGCAGACCACCTTAAATGAAGGTACTGGCAAAACCTCAATCATGTGAAGCTAAATTGTAGTTTTACACACATGAAACAAATGTAAGCTCTCAGTTTAATTTATTCAACTTAGTTGTTTTATGGTCAGATCGGGAAAAAAACTGTTGTTTGCGAGAATTAGGAGTCTATAATACAGACCCATATGCCCCCCAATGGTTCTCAGCCAAATGTAGAAATCTGATCAGGGCCCACCTGAATTTCAGCGCAATAACCCTTCGCATCTTCCCAAGAGAGCAGCAGTGTGCGCTGTAATGACTCCAACTAAGCAGGTCCTCAACAGATGGTGACATTCAACACCCCGAAGGTTGTCCCCTAGGCTCAGGCTGGAGGTTTGAGATATTGTATTTCTTGAGCTGGGTCAACACCTGTCAGAAATGTGAAACGGGTCCAGAAGAGAGAGCGAAATATAACAACCGGTTATGATTTAAGTGTTTTACAATGTGTTAAAATAACAACCCGTTTATGTCTTTTGGATTAAGAGAACTGCCTATTTTTTTAGAGCATTTTTAAACCTGTTGTTTCGTTATTGAATCGGCTTCTTAAATGTAGTTTTGTGGCTTTATGCTTTAGGAAGCAGACGCACGGCCTTTTCATTTTTAGTTTGTTTACAGGAGGAATCTTAAACTAGATCTACTTTCCTGCTGCCTCACAAATGAATACATTTTATTTTGTGTTCTAGCAGTTACTACAAATATATTAGGCATACCTGCGTAGAAAACAGAAGTTAAATAAAGTTATGAATTAATTACATAAAAGTTGCGCTAGTGTTAGAGAGCTCGGCAGCCCTTTTGTGAGTTGAATGATGCTGCACAATTTCTCATAAACAGAAAGGGGAAAGCAAAAGTCTAAATATGAAAGATTTATCAAGTTTGAGAAATTATTAACATTTTTTTTTTAAGATCAATGCGTCATTTTTAAAGTAATTTATGCTTGGAATCCACTTTTGTTCCAAAAAAACCCACAAAAAAACCCCCAACATTCTCTTCTGGTGATTTCTTTTAACGTAAAATAACTGAATAAAATACGAGCTTCAACTTGCGTTTGATTGCTGGCAGCAGATGTTACACTAAAATAAAATCAGAGTCTTGACACTGATGAGTCATATGCTAATCTGTGCGTAGCTGGCGCTTTAACAAAGCAATAATAACTCTCTAAATTTTGCAGTTTCTGCTTCTCCTGGCCCGTTTTTAATTTGACTTTTAAAAATGCAATAATAACCACCTCTGCTCCTCCTCTGGCTACTAGGTAATAAACAATTCTTATTGTGTTCAGAGTAAGCATCATTTTCCGTCAAGTATCATGAAGTGTGTTCTTAAGGTTGGAACAAAATGCAGACTGGAGCTCGGGACAAACACGATGTGTGAGTTTATTAACCAGAGCTGAAAAGCAGCAGGGCAGCAGGACATATCACGGCGCATCATGGAGATTAACAAAGGTTTTAAAGGAGCCAGTACTGAGGGACAAGTGGAAGAAACCAGAGTAGCTATTCAGAGGAAAACACAAAGCAGAGAGAAAGAGTGCTGGCACAGAAAAAGGTAAAAAAATAAAACATAGCAGTGAAAAAAGTGACCAGAAACTTTAACCAAGCAGGCATATGTGACCTCATTTAAATTATTATGCCAATTTGAGACACATTAGAGATTTTTCATGATCTTTTTACTGCGAAATCTTATTTTATTTTTTTATATTTGAATTTTGCAACTTCCATTTGTGTTGCTGGATAAAATCCATGGTTTTTCATACATTTTATCCAAGTTTTAGGCAGTTTATGTGAGACATGTTGCATATTTCTGAAGCAGAAGAAGCTGGACTTGGTAAATCTGGACGTAAACGATGTCTGAAGCGAGCAGAGCCAAGTGTAGCTTTCATTTTTCCTGGCTTCCTTTGTCTTGTTATGATGCTGTGGCGATGCGGTCGACCCTGGTTGCACAACATCAAAAAACATCCCCAGTCTGCGGCGTCCATTGTTATTTTCATAAAGTTTGCACTGCTGCTTTAAAGAAAACAAATAAAAACAAAAAAAGATATTTTATTCTTAAAAGAAATCAGAATTGAGCATCAAGACCTCCTACGTATACATATCCACCATTAGGAGAGGAGAGATTCTCATTTCTCTCTTAAATATAAAGAAATATCAGATTTGAAGTCATAGGAACAGCTTTTGTTCGTTTTACCTGAGAAGGTATTTCGAAATACTTTATCAAGGTTAAAAATCTCAGCACACCGCCGGTTTTACTGTTGTGGCACAAAAACGTTACTTTTGCACTCGTAGCAGGTACAAATGCACAAGCAAGTTAAATAAACCTGCTTGCATGACGTGTGGAGAAAAATTTCAGATTGTTATTTCTATGGATCTCAAGGATTTTTTTATTTGAGCTCAGAAATACTGAATAAATCACGTGTCTACTGGAAGTTTTGTTATTTTATACATACATATATATTTACACACGTTTCTTTATTTCGAAACACAACAGGCGTCATTTCTAAGCTGATGTGAACAACGTCGACTCTTTGGCTGCGAAAGTTTCATGCGTGATGAAATCGTTGCGGCACGCCGAGGCATGCGGTACTCGTGAGCACATTATGACCGGTGGCCCTTTGTGTTGGATTCATTTTTTATGACAGCATGACCAAGGCAGGCCATATGGTAATGGAGGTTGGACCTGCCTTGAAATCTCCCCCTAGCTAGAGGTGGTGGAGTGACCTAATGAAGCAGCAGGCTGTGCGCTGCCCGCGGTCAGAATAGGAAAGCAGCTCAGATTGGCTGTGGTCAGTGGCAGCAGCAGCGGCTAAGCCTTGTGACTCGAGCCGCCCCAGGAGAGGCAGCACAACCAGCCAGTCACACAGGACAGGCACCCATGCTCCTGATCGCAGAGCTTTGCCAAAAGGAACGGAGCTAATCTATGCAAGCTTGTTCGCGGCTGGATGTGAGTTTTGTTTTCTCTCTCACGTTGTCAATCGTGACCGCTACACATACACACCTGATGTTGAGCACATGCCTAACTCCAACCTTGACCTATAACCTCAGGTCTGCGCGTCATTAAGTCTGAAAAGCAGAGGGAAAACCGCTTGAAGCTGTGAAAACGAGCAGAAGCAGAGAAGCCTGTCGAATGCAGTTTGAACACCGGTTGGCTCAAACTAACACAAGAAACACAAAGGCTTCATTCAATCAGCTGGTCTTGATGCTGAGCTCCGGGATTCAGCTGAAATCCAGTTTCTTTTGAGTTTAGACTTCAAGGGTTCACGATCCCAAAGCAACATGCGTAGAAGAAAAACGTAGCAACACGAGGTAGAAGAATTTAACAACAGATGCAGCTCTCTGTGCATCAGTGTTAGAGATTTTGACCAATATGATCAGACTATGGTCACAATATCATAAAAACAAGAAGGTCGATTAAGCCAAAGTCTGCACTGCTTGCTTTGGACATCAGATTTGTCATGTCGGGCTTCTAATAGTGCAGAATATTGACGCAGGTCTCACGTCAGTGGCCTGAATGTTGGATGAAACACTTGTTCGTTTGAAAAGCCGAAATCAGTTCTCGTTGCTGCAAGTTCTTGAAGAAAATCTCGTTGTATTCCTTTCACAACAAGCTTGGCAAACTTTTTGGAAGTTGGAAGGTCTCAGCGAGCAGGACGGGAGGACTTTCACAGTAGTTCTGCACGATGCCTCTTGTGGACATTGAAGGATGTTTGCCAAGACATACTACCCAACCACGCTTGGGCCTTACCACTGAATTTTCTTTAGTGTCTCACCTGAACCTAGCAAGGCAGACAGAAACATGAAGTTCACACCAATTTCTTTTTTTTTTTAAACAAATTCTTACTTCATCAATAATGTAAGGACATTCCGACCTACTCTCTGTTTTTATGTACAACAAAAAAGAAATTGATGAAAGTTTGCTTTGCAAAACATTCCATTATAAATAAGTTAAAAAGTAAACTGTGGAAACAACACAATAAAATCGGATAACGTGGGAGCCTGCAAGACGTTTAATTTTGAGTTCTTGTTAAAGAAAATGTCTCTCTAAGCCGGTTTCCTTCTAAGGACATCTTTTAAACTATGGAGAACAAATGGGTTATCACACCTTCAGTGCATCCAGTTGAAGACGGAGCGCGGAGAAGATCTAGTTAGTGGTAGGATGGACTCAGGCATAACTAAAAAATAAAAAAAAACACCGGTGAACTGTCAGCTTTTCAGTCGGCTGTGAGGCGCAAGTTCCAATTAAGGCTGAAAACAGAAAACCAAGCGACAACGGGAGGACCGCGCAGAAGATAGAGAGCCTGGTTTTGAAGGTAACGAAGGCGACATGCAGCAGAACGGATCACACAAGCATGAAACTTTTAAACGCCGGTGGCGCCTGAGCACTAAAAAGTTGGATGTTTTGTTCTAATAAAAAATTGACTTGAAGAAGAAATCTGAATTTAAATGCTCAGTTATAGGTAAATTGGTCTTTCTCCAAGTTAAACTTTCTTTCAAAATCAAGCGTTCTTAAAGAAATCCTTATTGATAAGGAACCTTGTCAAACGTTCTTCTTTCTTTCCATCGTTGGAGCGTAGAGATAGGATTGTCATTTGCGCCTTATTTGTTGGTTACTCACCTACATACAGTTAATATACCTGATTTTAGAGGATCCATGTTCTAATGCTCTGGGTTTCTTTCCCTAGTCTTAACGAGCTACAAACCTCCCCCAAGAAAACTACATAATCACAGCAGCTATTGCTATTCACAAAGAAAAACAGTTTAGATAGTAAACCTAACAATACTAAAAGTAACTTTAACTTCAGAAATCGTCACAAATTCAACACTAAAGACAGCCCTAAAACAAAGCATACAAGGTTTAATAGCAAAATCTACGGTCAATCAACGGTCTTGCATGAAACAATGGATTAGAAACATGGAACAAAGAGCGTGGATGAAGAAGCATGCATGAAAACGACTAAATACAAATTGGGACATAAAGACACGAAGAATCCAGTGAACTGAACTGTGACTCAATCAGGAGCTAAAATATGGATGTAAGGTAGTTAAGTTACAAAAGAAACACTAATCAGAGGAAATGTGGAACAGCTGTTGCCATGGGAATAACAGCGAGACTGAGGGAGGAGACTAAATAAGCTGAACTAGGAACAGGAAAATCTGAATAATAATCTAAGAAAAATTCATTCGACCATACAAAATATCAAAACAATGTGAAAGGTTAAAAATAGTGAGTAGCTAATATCGCAAGAATTACAAAACATCAATTAGGAACAAGAACAGGATTAAACAAAGAAAAATAAAGTCCCCAAAACTAAAAAGATGTTAGAAGCTCATCAAAACCATGACTGGACAACAAGGCATCATAAAATAGATATTTAATTTAATGAGAAATAAAATGATTGTAAATCTAATTTTGTCCATTACTGAAACCATAAAGGAAGTGTTACAATAACATGGTGGATAAAAAAAACAACCTCCAGCTCCACGGATTCATTTTGAAATGTTTGAGGCCAAAAAAAATGTTGCTTCTTCCGAAGATTTAAACCGTATATTTTAATTATCCGACCGAAAGAAGTTATGTAGCGTATGAGCAACTCTTAAAGCAACGCTAAGTAATTTTTCTAGCTTCATAAAATATTTCCATAACCTTTGTGATTATATGACGACTTGCAGAACAGTTGATGATTAGGTCTGTATCGCTTTAAGTAAACTGAGTAAATTTGAGGAGGGTGGCAAGAACCCTTCGACACAAAACAACTACAAGTGTTCTGACTGCTTTACGGCATAGGTCACTTCCCCTGTTTCTTATTTCCAACATCATCATCTGACATTGTTTCACCACAATTAGATTCATCACCTCATCCCTATTCATCCTTCACACAGACACTGGAAACAGAAATGTACTTCAATCCAACTACAGGCGACGGAGAGATCAGGATTTTACTATACTATGCGCTGGTGCTCATGGGAAATCCAGTCTTCATTCAGGGAAAACAATACCACTTTTGTCCACACTTGGCCGCCAAAATCAACCAAAACTGAAACTTCTTAAATGTTGCTTTAAGGAACAGGACTTTACATTTTTAAACTGAGTCCTAACAGAACTTAATATCCATGGAACGTAAGCTGTTGGTTTACGGGGAATCTGAACAGAATGTTCTGAACAAAATAAAATAAAGAGTTCCATTGACGGAGGAAAGACAGCATACAATGAAAACAAATGTTCAAACGTCACTATTCAGACTTGATGCAACAGTGGGAAATGATATTTAAAGGCCGTTCTGGAGTCATAAATGCTTCTGGGCGGACGTCCAGTGACTCTAGGCCCCGGTTTTCTTTCCTGTTCTTCGTTTCGGCTTGGCAAGCGAGCCGAGGCCCCGTAAACCTCCTGAACGTCACCCTGCTGAACTGCAGCACAGTGGGGGTGTGGAGGGGTGGTGGTGCTGGCGCAGTGGAAGAGTCGCCTCCAGCAGAGTGGAGTCACAACTTGGCATCCTCGGGTAACCTTTTGAAATGCAAGCGCAATACCGAGAGGCCAGACTTCACATGGATGAGTGCTTAACTATTCAGCAAAAAACACTTAAATCTGCCAAAATAGTGCAACGAGGAGAGCGGCGGTGCAGGGAAAGGTCACAAAAAAAAAAAAAACGACATCCCCGCCGACCTCCACACGCACACACACACACACACACACACACACACACACACACACTGTGGGAAATATGCAGGATGGCGGCGTCACGGGCAGGAGGAATGCCTTTTCCACACGCAGCCGATCGATTTCCACGGGAAATAACCAGAGTCCTGTGACTTGTTATTGCTCTCATGCCACTTTGCGGATGTATTCATAAACATCCCAGCAGCTTATAGTAGTACGCTCAGCAGAAAAACCCTGACAGATAAATGAATCATAAAAAGGGCCCGGCAAGGACTGCATCCCAGAGTTCACCACAACCCACACCCAAACACAGCTGCTTCTGCAAGACCTGCTGAGTAAGGACCCCCCCGCCCTCCTCCCAAACTTTAATAATCTGTATCATTTATTTGTTGATATAGGAACACCAGGAAAAAGCCAAAGGTTTAGTGCATTCAGTTGCTATTGGAAACATTGTATACATATATGTTTTTTGCTTCCCTTTGCTGATAAATAATCCATTACAGAGATAAGGCTGCAATATAGAAAACCAGGAAAGGCTGATGAATTTATATGCAATTTAAGTTTTTTTTCCAATTAAACAGTTTTAACCAAAAAAACAAACAACAAAAAACAATATAATGTTCCCGTTGCAGAAAAAACAATAGGTGTGTGTGTGTGTGTTCTCAGGGCTGAAAACAGGTTAGATTGTTGTAGCCGGCGAGGCTGTTTTCTGATTTCAGGGGAACATCCATTCTGATGTTGACGGGGAGGAAACTGATCTTGAAAAGCGAACGACAAGCACGATAACACTTATCTTGGGGGGAAAGCAGGGCAATACCCAATACTCCAACGGATGTTCTCATATCTGAACAAAGTATTTTTCTTATAAAGGAGAGAAAGGGGAGAAAAAAAGGAGGTGGTCTCTGGTGTCCAGGCTTTGCACCTCACAGTGTAATGGAATAAATGCCCATATCTTTGGACTGTAAAAAATGAGATTGGAACTGTGCAACTGTAATCCAAAGCGGAGGGAGGCTTTCAGTGTAATCAATCTCCAAAAAGGCTTTTAATGGAATCAATGGAGAGAAAAAAGGGGATTGATTTCTGCACGGCGTGCTGCCATTTTTAGATATTTACCCTGTCAAATCTCTCGGCGCTGGACTGAAAACGTCCGTCCTGTGATATAGGTTAATTGTGTATCGAGCAAAGCAGTCCATTTGTTAAGTGGCACAGTTTTTCTTGGTGGCCATTAAAGCACATACAGCTATATTGGAGTGAAACTATTTTACTGATAGAAATGGCCTCACCAAAATATATGCCTGTTGTTAAAGGCTTGCGTAGTTTTCCGTATTCTGGTTTCAATGCTTAAAAAAAAACGGCAGAGGTTTTTGCTTGTCAGATTAGATGCTGGAGTAGCGGTGATGGTTATACTGCATTCTTGAATGGACAGGTTCAATGGAGAGTTTATGAATGTAATAATCCTAAATCAAAATTTGGAATAAATGGAGAGAAATTATTAGATTTTATGTGCAGGGCCTGACGATCGTATCTGGGCTTGCTTTGGCTACAATTGGCCCCAAAGTTATTCACACCCTGTCAGATCTAAAATCAAAATGATAGATATTCAGCCAAAAAGTTTTGTTTCTGATAGTAAAGGAGAGTAGAATCAAAACTGATAAAACACAAAGTATCTTTCTGCTGCCGACACCTGCTTATCCTTGCACGATCAATCACAGTGGATAAGGAATGTATCCCCTACTCCAACATCTCACAGAGTCAGAAGAGTAAAACCACTCTTAATCGCACCTCTTTCGTTGACCCCAACATCACCTAAATGTCCATGATGGCAGGATGGCACTAAAACAACAACTACTAGTCCAGGAAATCTGTACTTCAGACAACAGTCAGAACCAAAAGCCACAAATAGCCAACCCCTCTGATTCAGGGGATTACACCAGAACTGAGGCACTTGTGAGTGCTCCAATACTTGGGCTCTGTCCTCCGGAGGCCAAGTTTGGCAGATCTACCTCAACACCCTCTTAAAGCCTTATATCAACTCCTGAGCACTCCGTTCCTCCAAAGAGCGCCAACTAACATGGCCCTAACAGGTGAATTTAGGCTCTTCTTATCTCTGCTCCCACTCTGGTGGAACAATCTTACATGCACTCTCTGTCCACTTTCAAGAAATCGTTAAAGACCCATTTCTTCCAAGGTTATCTAGCTTTGAAAGCTCTGAATGCACTTATTACCTTGTGTTAGCTTATAGCAATCAATGTCTGGCACTCTTGTTACCTCTGTTTTAATTTAATGTTGCAAGTAATATTAAATGCTCATCCAGGATACTACAGGTAACGTATAGTTTGTAAACTGTGTTGTAGTTCAATGCTTAAACCTCTATTGTAAGTCACTTTGGATAAAAGTGTCCGATAATGCATAAATGTAAATGCAAGTTGTAAAACTTGTGAAGACAGCCCCTTTAGTCGTAAGTTCACTGATCTTGGGAAAGGAAAACATCACTGTGGGTGACAAGCATGAGACTTACTGGTCCATCTTGGTGGACATTAAGGCACATACAGGTATATTGGATCAAAACTTTTTCACAGGCAGCTATGATCGTAATTGCTCACCAAAACATAGGCCTGTTTCTTTGCACAATAATGGCTGGTGTAGCAATGATTGTTTTACTTAATCATTAGCATTCTTGAATGAACAAAGGTAGGTTAAAGATCAAGCTTCTGACAATGCAGAACATAGTCCACTGATTTAGGTCTTACGAAATGGAAAGGAACCACTATCTGGCCACAGTCTTCATACCACTAGCATGTCGCAATGCAACTTCCGACTGATAGTCAAGCTTGAGTTGGAAATACTTTCCTGACGGTAAAATAACACACAGATCTCCAATGAAAGTTTAGGTTTGTTGCTAAAACGTTGATACAAAACTGGACATTAGATGCCTTTTGATGTCTAAATAGTGGATCAGCATTTGGGTGTTGATCAACAACTCTAACCAATCCGGAATATTAAGGCCTCTTATTTTACTCTGAATTTGGACAAGAACTGCAGGCCTTAAAAATTTAATCTAAATTCAATATGCTGTCTTGGCTTCATAATGTCAAGGACTAAGAGACATGGGCTAAACATCAAAACACGCGCGATCATATTCCAGTGTTTGGGGAGGTGGGCAAAAATGATCAAAGCTCAAAATTGTGCCGCTATATTGCCATGATTGAGTGCACGCAGCACTTTGTGAGTGAGACTGAGAGATCGTTTTCTTAGAAACAACAATGGATTTGGAGAAATTTAAAGACACACATGAAGCTGCTTCCTGTCAACAAAACATGTTGATTGCACCCTGAGAGAATTAATGGATGTAAATACACTGTAAAAATGTTTCCCGATAGAAACCATTAGCTTGGCTATTAGGTTGGAGATGACAACATAAGGTGTGAAGATGAACTTTATAGTCTGTTGTTCATTTTAATTATTCTGCAAAAATACAACCAAGTATTGCAATCACTGTTCTTCACTTTGTTTCTCACATATTTAACTGCTCATACCCCCAGGAAAAGGCCTATGAAGCACAAAACGCTCTTATGTTTCCATTAATGTGTAGCCATCTATCTGGATTTGTAGCTCTGGCTGTAAGTTTACCATCTTTTGACAGCAAATCCCAATTTCCTTGCAATCTGGAAAGCCATTACCCAATTTAAGAGACCGGTTAAATGCTGCTCAGCGGCGGTTCTGCTTCAGCTCTCTGGGTTTAGAAGACACAATACAACACTTCAAACAAAGCACAGCAGTAATAGCATATCAAGCCATCTGTGCCTCGTCAAGAAGTTTGACAGGTAATTGGAGTCTAACTTTGACAATTATATACTTTCACTATGCCAATTTGTAACAATTAAATAGCTTTAGGCTTAAAAAATAGCTCATTATAAAAGGAAGACTCTTTAAACTGCGGTTGAAGTTGTTTTGAGGTGATTTCATGATTGCAAACCCGGTAACAACTGAGGGCCGGGCACGACTATGGTAAACATCTGTTTGAACGACACAATGTCGAGAGCACATGATCCCAGGCTTAAAGAGGAAGAACCACACATTCAGAGACGCCAAAAAACGTCATTAAACCTCTATAAGCCAGCAGGGAACTAATGAACAACACATG
This sequence comes from Orestias chungarensis, assembly GCA_032876305.1. Taxonomy (NCBI): domain Eukaryota; kingdom Metazoa; phylum Chordata; class Actinopteri; order Cyprinodontiformes; family Cyprinodontidae; genus Orestias; species Orestias chungarensis. Next base: position 3,030,549 of record JAVLVB010000669.1, on the reverse strand, counting down.
AGTTTAAATACATAAATTCACCCTCTCCTATGAACACACACTCAGGCAAATGAGAGTGGAAAACAAACACACAATGGTGTCAAAAAAACATCAAAGCCTACATCTGCTTTAAGGCCTCAGGCATCAAGTGGAAATGTGCCTCATCCATCCATCATCCTCTCCATCAATCCAGGCACATTCAGATAGAAGGGGATTTCCAGAAGGGCAGAGCCAAATTTATGCTAGAAGGGATTTTGCAGGAATATATCTGCTCACAGGTCTACTTAGACTGAGAGGGACTTCCTCTGATTTGTTCTGACTGGAAACTTCTGTATCTGGGTATCGTCAAAGAGCCACGTCCATTGGAAAGCTTAACCCAGTAAGCCCTAGTACGCCTTTTTAAATGAACTGTAACAAACTACCCTGCAGGCTACATTCTGGCAAGGTTGTTTGTATGTTCTTATCTAAGCCGCTTCATTGTTTTGCACTCACTCGACTCAAACGTTTGCCCTGCTGTAATCCACAAAACTTGATGGACTCACCAAGCATAGAGTTTTTTTAGTACACTCTTGCAGCTGTAACCCTTTAGTTGCACGCATTTGTAACAGTGTATCTGTTACAAATGGGTGCTGTTACACTGTTGCGGTTACGTGAATTCTCTTATTTAACTGTTTTCTAGCAACAGTGACCGCTGTTTGCCGTTAAAGTTGCTTTTAGGTACAGTTTCTGTTATTTCTGTCTGTAACATCACATTAACCGCTTTAGTACTCTGGTGCTATTACTGCGTCACTGTTGGCATTGCCTTCAGTTACATTAGTTTCTATTGGGTACGTGATTATCTCTTTCTACACTGTTGCCAATTGTAAACACTGTTACAGTTATTGCTACATTGTTACATATACTTTTACAGCATTACTGCAACAATGTCAACATTCTGTAACATTCGCAAATGTTTCATTTAGTTTTATTGCTTGTGTTGCTTCTGACAGTTTTGCTAATATTTTATAACTAACTTCTCAATCTTTAACCAAGTGTTTGCTTATTAATGCATTGCTTGTGGTGTTACAGTTACATCATTACTACAATTGCAGTTACAGTATTACTAGTAATACTACAGTAATTTTAACATTACAGGTCCTGCCAGAGATAGGGAATGTTACTGCTGCTGCGGTTATTAGATGGGAAAGCAGGAATCCTAAATACTTCATACTTTAAAGTTAAAAGCAGAAAGAGACCAGTGGGAAACCGAAACCAACTCTGATATTAAAGAACCGTATTTTCTAAAACAAACAACAAAACTTCTTGATATGAGGGTTGAAAGAACAAATAGCAAATCAGTTCCGTTTTAAACTTATGGAAAAGGAAGTTAAAACCACTAAAGTATCCCTGGGTGGGTTTTTCATCCATAACAATAATTTGCTGCCGTATGAAATCGGATCACAATTCAAGGCTGATTCTCTCAAGCCGCGCTGAAACCAATAAGATCAGCCTGGATAGTTCTTACAGTTTTCAATCAAACTGTTATCCGTACGCCACTGTAGGTTAGAGAAACAAATCCCAAGTCAGATGTAAAATTATTTTACTGATGTACGTTCAAAACCCAGAGAAGATTATTTTTTTCTTGTTTTCTCCTAAAGATCAAACTTTGTTGGAACTCCTACAGCAATTTGCCTCAATACAACAGCTCATTGTTTTAAAATGACATTGGGTTTAATCATATGAAATATATAAAAGCAGCATGTTATGGTTCTTAAGCAACAAACGGACAAACACAGAAGCACAAACAGATGGGAGCCTGTTAGAGCAGAGAGATTAGTCTGTGGTTGGCATAGAAACTGAGCATGGACACTTGAGGTTAAAGGCTAACCACTCATTCTCAGCAATAAAAAAAGACTGAAAATCACTTCCATCCTCTTGAAACACTTTTGCAGTTATGTTTTTTTTTACTGTGCAAACATGCTGTTATCTTCTATGCACTTTTTTTCGTGTTTTCTTTCCATTTCTTATTGTCTATATGCTTCTAATGATTTCTTGTCCACCTTTTTTTAATCTTCCATAATTGAGTGATAAGTAGAACGATTAACATCGTAAAAATCTTCATAATTTGTTGAGTCCTTTTGTGTTTTTTAAAAGCAAAACACAAAAGACATTTTATATCAACACAATGTACTCTTCAAATCCCATATTCTGAAAACGATACCGAGTATGTGATGTAAAAAGCATCAGAAAGTCAATATTTTACAATCTGCAAGTGTAAAAATTTATAAAATGAAATTCATGTAATTAAAAATGTGATAAATATTTCCTCCCTAATTAATCCTCATATCATTTAGTAGATAAATAAGACTATATTAATATTTATATTGTCAAAAAAAAATTTATTTTTCTAATTTTTCTATTATTTCACATGTACTGAAACATTAGGGTTATTTTATGCTAATCCTCTCTGATCTACTTTATTATTGCTTATTAAAACATTAAATTACAGTTTTGTACAGTTTTATAGTTTTAATTTCTAGACAATTTTCAATACCTGGATTACCCTGGAAGGATCATAAAGTGCAAGGATCCCATCCCCTACTCAAACATCCCCCTGCAGGCCTTCCAACCATACAACCAAACCGAGAATTAAAGAGGAGCAGCAAAAGCAAAGGAGGATGATTAGCATTGCTTGTAAACAAGATATTGTGATCCACGATATTTTACAGAATATCGTGCCTCTGGCTTGGAAATTCAACTGTTAGCATGTTAATCATGAAGTGGCCATACAGAGACAGTCTTCACCAAGCAAACATGTTGGGATGCAGCCAACCAGATATTAAGGCAACTGTCAGCAGCCAAAGAAAAGCAGAAAAATATAAAGAATAAAAAAAGGGCTTGACCATGTTTATGGTCAATACAGCTAAAAATAAAATTTTTGGCCAGAAGTTTTTGACTACAGGCTTCAACCCGCTGGGCTTAAATAGGAATAGTTTCCATGTTTAAATGGAAACAGGAAATGACAATAAGTACAATATTGTGATTGGATTTAGCTCAATCTGAATAAAATTCAAATAGGGTGGGTCTTATGCTGATTCATAAGGATGCACTTGAAAACCCTTCCTGCCATTCTGACCGGAGCAACCTGACCAAAGTCAACATGTCAGCCCAATGTCTGTAATGGCTAGAGGCGTATTCGCAATGAAACAACTGGTTTGTTGCCATTTGAAACCTTTAGTTTGATTATAAAAAGCATTGCCGCCTACAGCGCTCTCAGTACCTGGTGCCAATTGATTAGGGGGAACTCACGACACTGGTAATCAAAACTTCCAGGTTTTGTTGCTTACCGTTTTTTTTTTTTTTTAAGCACAGACGGAAAGTAAAGCGTCTTCTGCGGCCGAATAAGGCAATCAAGTCATCTGACAGCAATTTGGTGCGTGAAAAAGCTTCTGTTCTGAATAAAACCTGGTGGATGTAAACGCCCGTCATGGTCTAATTAATTAGTTTTGTGCCAATGTAAACAACTGTTTTCTTTTTGTGTGTGAATACGTTTCAAATCAGATCTGAGGAAATGTGCAAATTTAAAACACAGCCAATCATCCAAAGCTCACCACTGGCTGGTTATTTGTGTCGCCTTGGTGACAACTGGACACGTGGCGTCAAATGTGGCGAATTAAAACCAAGGCTTTGGATTATTTGAAACTAATTTACGCTTTAATGCCACAAAGTGCGTGAAATGATGTCAGTAAAGCGCAGACAGGCCGGCCGCTCTGAGACCCCTTCACGTTAGCCGGATGCAGCGGGATTGGGAGGCAAATAACCTAACGTGGCTCATCGCTTCTCTCTGTGGACGCAGAGCTCTTTAGGAGGGGAGTTCATATTTCACTAGTGAGCAGAAAAAAGTCGGAGAACCTGATACCTGAATTTCATTTGGAGGAAACGGGGTGATTCTGAAGGGTAACGGTAAAACCCACCTGAGGCCGTGACGGTAACAGCGCTGGGTTTAAATACAGACAGAGCGCCGCCGCTGTTGCCGCCCATGCTCTACAACCCCCTCCCTCCCTCCACTCACCGTCGCCCCAGCTGTGCAGGTGTTTGGCAGGACGGGTGACGAGCCTGTGCGTCCAACTGAGCCGACAGACTGTTGACGTCTTCACTCAACGCCGCGCGCGGATTAAAGGCTCCTGACAGGGACCGCTGTTTTATTTCTCGAGCGAGATGTGATGAATTATGAAACGGCCGTGTCAGGCGCTCTCCTTTATTGCCTGTAACATGTTCTCTTTGTCAACCCGCCGTGGCCGTCGGCTCCGGCAGGGAGGGCCGTCCGGCGACCAGAGACTTTCACTACAACATTACTTATTTTATTCCCACTCAAAGAGAGAGAGGCTTGTTTGCATTGTTTGTTTATTTGAATAAAACCACACAGGGGATGTTCTACAGATTTAATCTACTCCCTTTCTTGTTTTTCTCTTAGAATTCCCTCACAGTGAAGTCCATATGTTGGAATCACGTAGAAATTTAGCGAGTGTGTATAAAATAAAACAACATGGAAACAAGCTTCCTTCAAGCTCAAAGGCACAAACTTCTCCGAGCCTTGATCATCACGAGCTCCCCTCTGCACGTCGCACAAGACATGAACACGCAGAAACAAGGAAGCACCAGAAAAGCTCTTATTCTGCAGAAACGATCGCACCTGAAGCTGCTCATCAAGAATCAAGAATCAGTTTATTTATATAGCGCCAATTTACAACAGGTGTCGTCTCAAGGCACTTCACAGAAAATCAATTAAAACCTAAGATACATCATAACAAATCAATTTAAAAATGTTTCCAATCTAAGCAACCCCAGCAGATTGCATGGAGTCATTGACTTGCAGCATTCACTCCTCTGGAATCAGTAGACAGAAACAATGGCTTGTGTTGTCGTTGACTTTACAGCAATCCCTCCTACTGAGCATGCATGTAGCGACAGTGGAGAGGAAAAACTTTAACAGGAAGAAACCTCCAGCAGAACCAGGCTCAGTACAAGCAGCCATCTGCCACTGGGGGTTTGAAAAGACAGAAAACTAAATTAGAAGCACAGGATACTGATATAATAGAGATTATAGCAGCAGTCGTAGAGCAGGCTAGTGGATCTTTAGCAACACATTTGGTTCGGTGACATTGAAATGAACATATTTTTGTTCATGGTTCCTCAAGCGAGGCACAGTTCCAACTTCAGCCAGCCATTCATTGCTCATCTTTTTTTGTGAAATACACTTTGAAAGAGCCGATCATGGATGGATGGATGGACAAGCTTTAAAAGTATACCTATAAAAGTATATTATATAATGGTGCAGATTCCACAACTTTGTTCCTAAAAGTAAATGAACACTATAAAAAAAGATTTAAATAACCTCAAAACGAGCCATTCTCCTGTTTACGTTCATCATGTAAAAAACAACATTGTGTGGAGGAATTATCTATAAATTTGTTTAACTTTACCTGAATTCAGCCGCTACACTACGGCTCTCCGACCTTCATCTTCAGCATCTGATGTCCTGCAGGATTTAAATGCAGCCCTGCTCTAACACGGGGGAATTAAACGAACGGCTTGCTAACAGGTCTTTGCCAAACTTGACATAATTCAATTACTTCATAGAGGTGTGCTGTGGAGCAGGGATGTACCCGAAACATGTAGGACAGGAGATCCTGAAAATAGCATGTAGCTGGATGGAAGCACTTCAGACACAGTCGGACGTTTCAGAAGGACGAAGGAGTTCGAACCTCCGAAACTGGGATTAAACACTGGGTCTGTGCCAGTAAACAAACCGATTATGCCAAAGAGGTGCTCAGATGTCAGCCATATGCCCAGAGGTCTGCTAACGGCCACAACAAGCGTGTGGTCAAAGTGCAGCTTAATAAAGGGAGGCTAAGAAAGATTTATGGATGTAGGCTAGTGTGTACCTAGTTTCCTATAGCATCAAATGACCGGAGAAAAACATAAGACAATGAATGATTAATTTAAGTTATTATTCAACTTAAATTAACTTTATAAAGAATTTATAAAGGACAAAACCATCTGAGCTTCCTGTCAGTCAACTCCATTAGTCTAATTTACTTCATATACTTGAAATAAATAAATCTACTTATCTTACAAATAATTATTAACCATCAATAGGACCATGTTACAGGTGTTACAGTCTGATTCTAATCATGTGGATTAACCAGAATCTCCTCCCTTGTTAATCATCCTATTTTTTGAGGAAACAACATAAAATCTGCCGCTTTATTGTGAAAACCTGGTCATTTTTACATCAGTATTTACATCATGAAGCCCTGTTGTAATGTTTTGTTCACTTGTACAAGGTCCAGAATGCAGATAAGCGGCATTTTTGATTGATTGATTGATTGAAAGAGGGATTTTGACAAGGGCAATGCTGCTCTCACCGTTACTACTATTGCCTCGGATGTCAAAGCCGATGGTCTCCCTTTGTTATCGATATGAGTCCTCCATGTCAATTGGAAACTCAGACATGCATCACAGCGCCTGAGCAGCGTCCTTATCGCGATCCCGGAGCTGTTGTTCCTCTAATTCCTCGCAGTCTTAATGTGTGTTCTTCGGGGTTTCGCTTACACAGATTTGGCCTCTTAACCGTGTCGTTTTCTCCCCTCCTAATCTCAGAAACATGCCTGCTATCTGATCCTCGGCAAAAGCCTTTTAGCCAGATTTATGCAGGGTTTGCTTTGCTTGGCAGACAGCCCGACAGCTGAGGGGTTTTCATTGTGTAATTTGAGGACGCTGCTCCCCTGCCCAAAGACAATGGGCCTAATTAAAGAGCTATACTGTGTCAGGAAATAAGGAAAAACTGTCTCATTCATCCATCATCCTCACACTATACTGTTATCTTTTTGTTTTGTAATTAAAGTTTTGGATTGGCCGTAGCAAAATGTTCTTCTTACATGTCTAAAATCTATGCAACAACACTTGGGTTGTTCACTTAAGGATTGATATTGAAAAAAAAAATTAAAATGAACAGTTTTCACATATGTATGTCTGCAAAAAAAAAAGAAGAAAAAAACAACTCCTTTTATGTTGCATATGTACGTGATAATGATGCTCCACAAAAGTGGGAGCCAGCAGACAAGAGATGCAAGGGAGAGATTCATGATGATTGTTAGGTGGTGAGGAGTGAGCGGCGCGTGGGAAGATCCTGCCTGCGAGTGTCTGTGGTAAACACCCCGGTGGGCTGTGGCAGAATCGGGAAGCAGATGGGTCACGGGGAGAAACATATCCGTGTGTGAAGTGACAGCCGGAGATCATTATGTCCAATCAGAGCGGCGCAGGAAGTGCAGGCCGATTGAGATTGATGGCACCAGACTGGTGCTGCTTTACGACTTTGGATAAATGAGGAAAAAGGGGAAGAGGGTCAGGGAACAACAAAAAATTACTGTGTCTTCTGCCTTTCTTAACCACAGAGCTCTGGTTATGTTGTGAGTGTGCCTGCTAGTGCTTGTTGCTCAACAAGCCGCTTTTGAAGTTAAATCAAATCAAATATACTTCACTATCCCCCACTGGGAAAAGCTTGCTGGGTTATATAGTGCTATCCTGATACGGACAATCCATTTTGGAAAAGCTAAAATTAAACAAAAATACATTAGATAAGCAATGCTGCAAAAATATCAGAAAGGAAATAATATTCCAACACTCCAGAAATAATAAAATAAAACCCAACATGAGGTAAAAACTATTTAGTTTAGTGATTTACGTGGGACTAAATTACATATTAATCAGGGATGGTTTAAAACCTTTATGATCCGCCTAAATAACAAATTTAGAGAAAAAAAAGAAAGAAAGATGAATGAAGTTTAAAAACAGGACAGGACTTAAATTGATAAAAGCAAATCTTCAGTTATTCATGTTTACGAAGACAATAGCGCCAGTACAACTATTAACAGTATTAGCCGAGGTTAATCGACAGCCGCCCAGGAATGCTTGAAATCCCCCCGTTTAGGTTCCTATTTTAACAAATAAAACATCAAATATACCTTCAGCATGTATTATTGTAGATTTCAGCTTCTGCAGTAGTGGTAAGATGGTTTCCAGTCTTCCTGATCTCTGCTCGTAGAAATTCAGCCAATCAGAGACCAGAAAAGTAAACGGCACAAAAAACAAAACAAAAAAAACACTTAACCATGCTGATTTTTACAAAGGGCGATTCTCTGCAATTAACTAGTGAATACCGAACCACAGACAGGCAGCGTAATTGGATTCTTCACTCGCCTTAAAACATCTCTAGATACGCAGTAAAAATGCACACAAAATAAAGCAAATGACATTTTTTTTGGGTGTGTGAACCAGCTGGATTTAGCAAATTACCACAGCTAAAATCCACAGAAAGTTAGAAATATCTCTGTTGCAAGCAACTAATAACTGTTTGCATGCTAGTTTAGATATTGAACCCAGCCTAAATCTCCATAACTTCATTTTTTTCCGTAACATCTGCTTTTTGCACATAAGTACATTAGGACCAGTATGCATTTCATGACTGATTTAAGACAATGTATAAAAACGCTTAAACCAAAACCACAAGTCCTTGTTGTGGAATTCATCAATCAAAAAAGGAAGTTAGAAAAGTACCACTAATTATTTAGTTTGTTTGATTTAAGCTTTATAGAAAAGTAACCTTACTATATAACGATCAAAAAGTAATCAAATGTCCTAACCTGGATTGCTTTTTGAGTCATATGCAAATTAGCAAAGCTAACCGCTGTGGAAAGTTGTAGGTTTAACAGGTTAAAACAACCAGAAACCATTCAGGTTGTTGTAAAAATGCTAATTTCATCTTCCCTTACAGAAAAAAGATAAGAACATAAAAAAACAAACAAATTTCTACTCATTTTCCTTACCAAACATATTAGCATATTAGCATGGATAGCTTCTATGGGGAATCTTTACATTTAACTTTAAAATTCAATTACAAAATTGATTAAGCATAACAGTAACAACTTCACCAGGAGAAGAGCCCATCAGTGTGACTCCAGCAGAAGTAAGGAGGACGCTAAGGAGGATCAACCCCCGGAAAGCTGCTGGCCCAGACAACATCCCCGGACGGGTGCTGAGAGAGTGCGCGGACCAGCTCTCAGACGTGCTGGCGTACATCTTCAACGCCTCCCTCAGCCAGGCAGCTGTCCCCACCTGCATGAAGACCGCCACCATCATCCCGGTCCCAAAGAGCTCCGCAGCGACAGGTCTGAATGACTATCGGCCAGTAGCCCTCACACTGATAGTCACAAAGTGCCTCGAGAGACTGGTCCAGACCCACATCAAAGCCAACATCAGCGTCACCGTTGATCCAAATCAGTATGCATATAGGAAAAATCGATCCACAGAGGACGCCATTTCCTCCGTGGTCCACACTGCCCTCACCCACCTGGAGCAGAAGGATTCGTACGTCCGTATGCTTTTTGTGGACTTCACATCTGCCTTCAACACCATGATTCCTCAGACTCTAATCAACAAACTCTCCTCACTTGGACTGAGCTCTTCCCTCTGCAACTGGGTCCTGGGCTTCCTGACCAGCAGGCCGCTGTGAAGATTCACAACATCTCCTCCCCTACCATCACCCTCAGCACTGGCTCCCCTCAGGGCTGTGTGCTGAGCCCCCTCCTGTTCACACTGCTCACATATGACTGCTCGCCTATCCA
>JAVLVB010000669.1:2997409-3020805 GCA_032876305.1 Orestias chungarensis | reverse complement strand
CCTCCAGATGCAGGAAGAGGGCCTCCGGCATCATGAAGGACCCCACACACCCAGCACACTCACTTTTTGTCCCGCTCCCCTCAGGCAGGAGGCTGCGGAGCATCAAGTGTAAAACAACCAGACTGAGAAACAGCTTCATTCCTGAAGCTGTGAGACTCTCAAACACACGCAATGACAATCAGAACTGAAAAACACTTTCCTATTTAACCGGCACTGTTCACTTTACTATCACACTTCAAAATATCACTTTAAAATGTCACTGTAATGGTTCACTTTAATGTTTCACTTTAAAACGTCCCTTTAAAATGTCAATTAATATGTCACTTGCACTCCCAATTTTGATTGCTGCTATGTCCGAAGTACTATATTGTAGATTCTGTGTCAATATTGTATATTCTGTGTAGCTCAAATCCTAGTCTCGCATAGTTATTATGTTCTTATATTTTATTACACTATTTAAAATTGCTATCAGGGTGTAAACTGGACCGGGGGATTAGAATTTCGTCCCACCTCATGTACCACATGTGATGTGATGACAAACAAAGATTCCTTCCTTGATTCCTTGATTCCTTGAGTATCAAGATAAAATATTCAGGTAATTATCAAAAAATGTTTTAGGATATACTTTTATGGAAGCACACACATAAAAAAACAACACCTAGTTGTTGCTTTCTCAGTACAAGCTAGCCGTACCGCAGCACAGCTAACCAGTAGTAGCAATGCTAAACAGTAAAAACATAAAGATGCCAACACCAGTTTGTTCGCTTCATCACTTTAATACAGCAAAATAAAGGTTTGATCTTATACATTCAGACGCTTCTCCCATTCAGATGCTGCTAATGGTGGACCATGCAGTTAATATGCAGCAAAAAATATGCAATATGCCACAATACGCAACCTTTGATTTATGGTAGCTTACAACGGCGCAGGGATCTCACTTTTCTACAGACTCTTCAGTTTGTCAGTCAGTAAACGTTTTTCCTTTTTATGTGTTGAAACCGTACAGTGAACATGCGAGGAGAATGACATCAGTGGCTATAAAAACAAGCTGAGCTCCTAGGACTAAACATTTAAGATCTCAATTTTTTGTTGTCGTTTTCATGTAGTTTGTGATTCTAAAAGTTTAGATCTTAACTATTTTTTTATTCTGTAGAATCAAGACTAGTGTAAAAGATTCCAAAAAAGCTTGAATTTAAACATAGAATATATCACCAAGGTAAATTTGAAGTTGTGCATTGCTTTTTAATTTCCTTTCCACTCCCCTTTTATCTGTAAACTATTGCTGAAGGTTAAATCACATCCTAGAGAAGCATTTAATGATCTCCAGATCTTAACACAGGCTTCTGTATTAGTGCATGTCAACATAAATTATTTATATTATATACACATATATTATACGCAGCCATGATGTGTCCTACCACAACTATGCTGATGACACTCAGATCTACGTGTTGCTGACAGCAGGAGAACATGGGCCTGTTGATTTATTGTGTCACTGTATTGAACAGATCAGTTTGTGGATGCAGAACAACTTCCTCCAGTTAAACTCAGACAAAACTGAAATCATTGTCTGTGGCCCACAGAAACAAACAAAAAGTGTCATCAGTTACCTTCTGACGCTCTCTCTGGAACCTAAACATCAGGTCAAAAGGTTTGGGGTAATACTCGATTCTGACCTGAACTTCAACAGCCACATTAAATCAGTAACATCAGCAGCCTTTTACCATCTTAAAAACATTCCCAGAATCAGAGGAATAGTCTCTAAACCAGACCTAGAAAGACTTATCCAGGCTTTTATCTCTAGCAGGTTAGACTACTGTAAAGGCCTGCTCACTGGGCTTTCTAAACGGGCCTTAAGACAGCTTCAGAACATCCAGAATGCTGCTGCTCGAGTTCTGACCAAAACCAGGAAATATGACCACATTAGTCCAGTGCTCAAGTCTCTGCACTGGCTTCCTGTCACTCAAAGAATAGACTTTCAAACAGCCTTGCTTGTGTACAAATCTCTTCATGGTTTAGCCCCAAAGTACATATCTGACATGTTAGAGCCATATGAACCAGCCAGGACTCTGTGAACCTCAGGTAGTGGCCTCCTGCTGATGCCCAGAGTCAGGACCAAACAAGGGGAGGCTTCATTCCAGTTTTATGCTCCTAAAATCTGGAATTGTCTTCCTGAAGAGGTGAGACAGGTTTCAACTCTGTCGTTGTTTAAATCCAGGCTAAAAACAGCCTTATTTAACTGTGCATATAGCAACTGAGTACTATTATTATTATTTTATTTTAACTTTATTTCTTTTAAATTCAAAGCTGATGTTATTGTTTCATTTTCTGATCTTTTTTCCTATGTAAAGCACTTTGAATTGTCTTGTACATGAAAATGTGCTATACAAATAAACTTGCCTTGCCTTGCCTATATTAGGTTTGAATGGGTGTGTTTTCAGAAGGATTTCAACCAATTCGTGCTCAATACATCATCTTAAAAAAATGCATTAAACTTTATCAATAAGATATAAAAATTTGGTTATTTTAATCATTTAATGACAAAAAAGGTTACATTTGCAAGAAAGCTAATACTTTTACATAGCACTGCATTTTAACAGATGTAAACACTTGTCTGTTTTATTTAATTGTGTTTTTTCTGAAGACAAATAAATGTCCAAATAGTGTATTTTATTTATTCCTACATTATTTTTCAATAGCTAAATATTGATGCAAGTGCACAGATATTTTGCTGTGATCCATGTTTGGGCCAGTCGAGTGAGAAAACATAGGTAAGGACACTAATTTTATTTTATCTTTTAAAGTACCATATAAAACATTGATCTATCGGTGTTCTAAGCAAGTGACAAAGCTTCTGAAACTTACAAGTTGATGCATGTTGTTGAACAAATATCCAATGACCAACAGGACCACAACCAGAAGTGCCGAGATAAATAAAAATGTAAAAAGGTGAAATGATCTGAATTTGAGAAAAATAACTATTTTTTTCCGTATATCTATTGCTAAGAAGTACAAAAACCTTTAACGAAAATCTCTGCATGTTGTTTAGGATGATCTGTAAATGGAAACAGGTTATTGGTCCATTATAGCGCAACCAGAGCGACATAAACAGAAATATAGGTCTATATATATATATATATATATATATATATATATATATATATATATATATATATATATATATAACCCACTCTAACATGCATGTCTTTGCACCGCGGCAGGAAGCTGGAACGCCCTCAGAAAACCCACGGATGCACAGAGAGACGATGTACACCCATAGATGCCCTGGCCAGGATTTAAACCATGGACCTTCTTGCTGCAAAACTGCACTTTCTTAAAAATAGCATAAAACAGCACTTTTTAATCACAATTTAATACTGAGTAATTTTAGACACAGTTCTCCGTGAGTGGAGCTTTCAGATTAAGCTTCTTATAGTCAGAGAAGTATCTGTGCTGAGTTAATTTGAGACTGTGTACAAAACAGAGCAATGTTAACCGCTGGTGCCAGACACTGAAATAATAGATCAGATCAAAATGGGAAACATGCACATCCAGACGTATCAGGCCTTTTCCCGATGGTCAGAAACAGACCAGCAGCTTGTGTTCGAGAGTAGATGTTTATCTAGAATCAATACACCACAATCTGGCCTTATCTCCCCCTCTGATATGACGTAGTGCCACTTTTCCGCACCCCTCCAATGTCCTCAGGCGTCCCATTTGAAATTCCTGACGCCGGTTAGGGGCTGGAAAGCTTTTGTCAATAAGTCTAGTATCAGTCTACTTAATCAACAGTAAAATGGCATGAAATATGGATATTCAATAGGCTTACTTACTTTGTATGCTTGTTATGTTTAGTTTAAAAAAAATTCTTTAGATTGAGATTTAGTGCTGCAAGTTGCTCTTTTGCAAACTTTTAAGCAACTTTGAGTACACTTCAAGTGATATGTTTTTTTCTTAAACCCTGGAGCATACAGGGTCCAATGATTTACTGATTCTATCTCCATATGACCGACAGGAATATTTCTTCTGTGTCGTTTCACCTTTGCTTCATTATAATCTTTCAGGGATGACCTTATGACATCATGCAGATGGCACCTCTGGCAGAATCTGTCAGAGACTGACCTGGTAAAGCGTTCTGTAAGAGCCCCTCTCATGCAGATTTTTGTTTGTGTGGTCCTTCATTGCGTTCCCCTGTGCTTATTCAAAGGATTTGTGGTTATTTCGTAAGTTCTGTAAGGTGACAAGAATAATAAAAAAGCAACAGAAACATACACAGTTAGCAATTTGCATAAAGAAATATTATACCATTATAACTTCGTCCTTACTTGTTTAATTTGCCTAACTTTTTAAATAAGGTTATCCACAATACTTAATTTTATGCAATTTATTTTACCTAAAAGCCCGTACAAAAAACAAACAAAAGAAACAAACAAACAAAAACATGCTAAGAAAATATGCAATAAAAGTTTGTAAATAATGCATATCTACTGGACATTTCAATGTTTTTTCAATGAGTCCTTGAAATTAGACCCACCAGACCCTTTTATAATAGAGATAGTTTTTTTTCTGTCTGTGGTGTAACACTTTGAATGGGTTGGATATCATTTTGCAATTACAAGTACTTAAAGATGTGCCAGGTCTAGAGTTATTGTATCCTAGATTGGCATAAAATGTTTAAAGAATCTTAGATTTTCAATACCGTATAATATACACCCTATCCTAGCAGTTGACTGCTATCTTAGGTAGATGATAGTTTTAAGTTCCTTTATCTTAAATAGATATTAATTAAACCAATTATTCAGAAATACTTGATTTTTCCAAGGGAAATTAAATAAATTAGTGCCCTTGATTGGCATAAATCATTGAAATTTAAAGAAACATCTTTCCAATGCTGCTTTATACACAGCCTAGCCGTAAGCTTGAGCTCCTGCTATCTTATTTGTTAATTGGATATTCTGGTTGTTGTTGGCTTAAATAGCTATTGGTATCCTTGATTGGAATGTGTAATTTGGAGAGTCTTACCTTTCCAATGTTGTTTATTATATAGCCTAGTTAGCTTACTTGTTGCTTGAGTTGCTAGAAGCAGGTTTATCTACCCACTAGGTGGGTTAGACAGCAGTGTGATTGCCTACTACGTTAACTTACTTTAGTGCTTTAGTGCTTTTCTTTACCCCGGAGCCTACAGGGTCCACTGATTTACAGATCCTATCTCCATATGACCGAAAGGATGGTTTCCCGCACGTCGTTTCACCTTCTCTTCATTATATTCTTACAGCGATGACCTTGCGACGTCATGCATATGGTACCCCGGGCTGAATCTCTCCGTCTTTGCAAGAACCCCACCCATGTGGACTTTTGTTTGTTTGACCTTTTGTGTCTGATATCGCAGTGCTTCCCAGGATTTGGGTTTACCTGCACAAGCTGCACAGCTGCATGAATGGACAGTGAGGACGGTATCACAATGCTGTGGATGTTCGTCTCTCTGATAGAAAGAAAAAGCATGGGAGAGGAGGAAGCGGTGCACTGTGAAGGATAGAAGCGGCCCTGCTGGAGGCTCGCCACAGGCTATGTCTGACATCCCTCTCTCTGACGGACTGATGAGATTACCCTGACATTTTTTCCTTCCAACTTAAATTGCATTACCACAAGGATCTTATGTTAGGCAGATCTCCATATTATTCCCGGGGGGATTTGGGCTCCATTTTGCTCGGCGGTTCATTCTTTTTCCTCCCTTTTCCCCCCCTCTTCCAGTCACACTCAGAGGGATGAAATCTTCTTTACAGCCTTGCGTGTATTATCTGGTAGTGAGACTCATGGATCCCATTTCAGGACTTGCGAAGGCCCCTCCCGTCACAAACTACAACGATGCAGGTCACTAACTTCGTAACTGAACTGTGACATTTGATTAGACACCTATCCTTGCATGGTGGGCTGTTAACACAATGAACTAACCAAGCAGTTCGGCCCGAGGGTCACTTCTAATTAGGGATAACCCATTTAAAAAGCAAATCTAAACAAAGACCATGAACTGTGCAGATTGGGGTCATGGGAGCATGTTTTTCACGCCATTAATTTACATTCAACCTTTGCGTTTCACCTTGACATTTAAGGTTAACTGACAAATTAGGGCGCTGTTTTTTATGATTTGGTGAGGCGGGGGTGAGCTCGCACTGGGAGTCTGTTTGCCTCCCGAGTCGGCACTCTATTTTCCTGTGCTACATAGCGTAATGGTCTCAATTAGTCTAAAAGTCACTGCGGGTAATAATTCACCTCACTCAGGCTTCATTTCCTCAAATTCAAGTCAAGCATAGCACAGGAAATGACACTTCAGGAGCTTTTTAAATAATGATGACGACAAAGCGGCGTGATCGCCACGGTAAATCAGGTGAGGGACATGTGAGCCTGTCATTTGTGGTGGTGATATGTTCATCAGGAGGCCAGATGATATCGCTCAATCACTGTGGCCGTTATCATGAATAGAGCGGGCACAGGAATTAAACACAGTTCTCATTATCAGGTAGCTGCTCACTAAAATCAATCACTGACAGATTATATCGTTCAAAAAAATTCTTTATGAAAACATACAACTCCCACTGATAACCCTACATACATAAGTGTCTAGGGAGTCACATACATTAACTGTGGACCTGCTTTGATCAACAACAAGTTTAAATAAAATATACAATTTTAAGTGGATCATAGTGGGCCAAGAGTTAAGAGTTTTGTTTCCTGTAATCAATGGGTTGGTGGTTGAAACCCCTGCTCTGAATCTTAATCACTTTGGAGTCCTAGGACTTCATTAACCTCTTAATAGGGCAGGCCATGTATAAACAATTTCACCTTCCCTAGGGTGCATACTTGACCTTTTTTGTAGCCACCAACCAGGTTCTTGCATATTTATGGTTTTACCTACATTTTTTTTCTGATTTCAAAGTAAAAACCCAGCCTTCTATGGACACATGGCTTTTCAATAGAACTAAGATGTATAAGTACAATGAAACCCTGTTATAGCTGTTCCAAAAATATTTGTTGTGCTTTTTTGCCCTGCTACATAACAAGTTGTGTCCAAGTTTTGTTTTCAATGGACTGATTACCACTGGCAGCGAAACTGACTTGGAATTACGCTGCCAAGTGTGTGGAATCAGTATCCTATTGAAAAAAACCCAAAACCATTTGTGTCCAAGGTTCAGATGTTTGTGATTGGAGTTGAAGATTCTGAAGAGTTTGAGTCTTCTGCCTCACCTTACCAAAAGAGTAGCTCATTTTGATCCCTTCTACTAATGTACAGTTGCTTCACAATGGTTGACTTTGGAATATGCAGTTATTTAGAAATGGCATTCTCTCTTTTAATGTTGGCAATCAGAAGAGGCTACAAGTTGAAGTCAATCATATTTGCTACAGGGAAAGTCAAAAGAGAAAATGCACTATTACTCTTTCTTTTTGTTGAAATTCAGCATATACCTAAAAGGAGAGCAGCCATCTTCTCATTTACTCTTAATTACCAGTTGAAAAACGATGATAAATGATATGACTTGCATCACTTTTTGCCTTCCTGGCTCAATATAGCAGAGTGAGGAAGGATATATCATTTGCACCTTCAACGAAAGGTTCCTGGTAAGCAGCCCAGGAGGCGGAGAAGGAGAACAGCAGTGACCTTGGGAGATAAAGATCTTTTCCAGGTTCATTTTGATCCGGAAACCATGACTTACCAATCTTTAACAAGCTTATAGATTTGGCATCCTGGAGCCATCTCCATTTTGCATGCAGCTACTGATAATTGCTGCTCCCCTTACTGTCCAAATGCAATTATTGAGGTGCAGCTTACAATTATCATATTTAATGACTGTATTAGTTGTATTTTAGAATAAGGTTGAGTACAGCACAGCTCTAAAGATTTATTTTAAAGATCATAATATGTCTGCAATCTGAAAATAAAAAAAATCCTGAGCAATTTCATTTTCAGCAGGGAAATGTCATATTCAACAAACTACTTGTTGACACATTTCACTCTTACAATCAAATATTTCTTTGTTAACTGCTGCATTTTTTTTATGAGCATTACATTAAACAATTGTTTTGTGGTGAAAACATTAATAACTGTCCCTAAATACACATAGAGGGTGTACAAGTTGATTAAAGAGCATGTTACGTTACTAGTGTTATGGGTTGCCTAACATTTTTAATTAGGTGTACCGAATTTAAATTCTGTGCAATGTTTTACCCATAACCCACCTTAAAAAATAAAACAAAACCCTGCCAACCGAAACTTGAATATAAACTTTGTGATAAATGCACATCTAAAAAATAATTCTAAGGTTCTCAGTCTATGGTGTAGAATTTAAATAATTACTTGGGTATTATTTTGGATTTATGATTTATTTATGTGCCGTGTCAACAGTTATCCATAGGACTTTTTTTTATTTATGTATTTTGTATTCAATATTGATATTAATATAAAATATAATAAAAAAAATACAGAAATTCTAATAGAAGAATATTATTTTAGTTAACTTTTTTAAAGTACCGAAATGGAGCAATGGAACTGTCTGATAATAACACAGCTTTTTGTTTTAGAAGTAGTTAACCCTATAAGCAGTTAGCTTTAGTTGTTTGAGTTGCTCTAAGTCAATGTAGCTGGTATCTAAACACTTTAATGTTAATTGTAGTCTTATTTACCGATAGTTACATCTTCAGTAATTTGTAAATGTATTTTTTTGACCAGAAGAGCATATGGGGGTATAATTAATGATTTTGGTTAAGTTGCGCAAGAAGGGTCGATACCGTCAGGGACAGCATTTATGTGATAACTCACATTACAGCTGAATTCCACTTCATATGTGTGAGAAACACATTGTACTGGACAGACTGGACAATTTTAATTGCAAATATAATGAGTCAGTAATTATCTGTTTGGGACAGAATAGGTCACGATATCACAGAAAGTAACCAATCAGTTCGTTTGCCTTTTCTCTACTAAACAAAGGGGTTTGTGCGAGCATTCATGACCAGTTGTCAACTGTTGTCAACAAAAGAAAAAGAACATTATTCTTTTATTATTATCATTATTCATTACAAGCTTTATTGTAAGCACCCCAGTTGGAAGAAAGAGAACAACTAAGCCTAAAATGTTTGACTTCCTAGATTTATCTTTATTCATCATACGGTTAGTAATTCCATAAACTAGTTTTCTTAATTTCCGATCCAATTATGAGTAAAAACTTACAGTATTTGTATTAAATTATATTAATTCCTCACTTCATTCAGTGTCAAAAGTCAAACCCTCTGTTGAGCATGTAAAATGTCATTTTAGTTGATGCCCAATAGGAATTTCATCCACCATAGGGGAGCATGGTTTTTTCCAGCTACTTGTCACTTTTAGCTGATGCATTTTACCATTATTACAAGTAACTCGCTGCAATTTCAGATCCAAATATTTTCTTGTTCATCTACAAGTCTTTTGTTCAAGCCTTCAAAGTTTCAAAGGCACAGAAATTATTAATTTCTCATCCTCGCAGTGTTTCCAAGAACCTATAAAGCCTTTGAACAAGTTCAATACAGTCAAGTTGTCAGTTTTCGAGACGAGAGCAGATTGAGGGTAAAGAGCCTCGGGGGTAATGGGATGAAGTGTGTTGCCACATTGTTGCAACATGCGTGGGATTCCCATGGGAGGGCTGGAAATGGAGTCAGGACAGAGCTACTTCCTGACATCTCAGGCCCACATGCCACTGCCTTCACATCTCTCCTTCTGTGTTTGATGTCCAAATTGAGCTCTGCTTCATCGCCTTCATAGTTGGCCCCTCTCACCCGAACCCACCCCCGCTGCTCTCATGGTTTTTCTTTCCACAGCTCTAACGGCGAGGAAGACTGGAACTACCGTTTTGCTGATAAATTGGTGGTTTGACTCATAGATGAGGTGCTGTGAGAATACTTTCCGAACAAACGGAAGGATTAACACCCTTGAAGCTCACAGACAATATATATGGTCTACAACAGTGTAAAGCTACTGAGGAACTTTTGGTTAGTCGTCGGAGGTTGATTGAGCAAATCCTATGAGTTTGGTGGATCAGAGAAGGATTATGACTTAGTTAGAAAGGTGTATGAAGATGTTTTTGACTGCTATTCTAGAGACTTCCCAACTCCTGCAAAAACAACAAAAATCGCCTAAACACATATAGGGAACTAGAAGTTACTTAAGCCGTGTTTCATGACCATGCATTAAAAAAACAACAAAAAAACTACAGGATTTTCTTTCAGTTTGCGTTTTTATGACAACAATGTAAATATAAACTCTGCTAAAACATCAAAAGTGAAAACGTGAAAATCGTGTAATTCCCTCTCAACGCCAATAGTGCGTGCCCGGTTCTTTGAAACTTAACATGTGACTATGTGCAAAACTCCACTACTGAAAACCTTAGAGACTGCTGAGAATAAAACCTTCCTATGGACAGATGGCAAGGTTAATCTGTCACTGACCATTGACTATGAAATACCCAGATATAGACAGATTATGTGAAGCCTAATACATTTAATGTTATAAAGGATGGAAGAAGCTTCTTTCACATGGAGACCAGTGTAACAAAAGCATCAGTGATATTTTCCTATTCTGTGGTTGTAGACTATCGACATATTGTGCAATACTTTCTACGGATTTCTGCAATACTGTGCATTGTCCAAGGATTCCCCTAGAGGAAAAACATTTCTATACTGTGTATATGTCAACAGGGACCTTGACTCCTTTCGTACTATTACACTCTGAAACCTCTTTTTAAAATTTGCTGGTGTCGAACATTACAAACATACCCAAACTTACTCAGAAAACCTAAAATAAAAAGGACATTAGATATATAAGCACTAACTAAGACACCTTAAGTCTTCTAGCTTGGTATGCACTGGTACCAATTGAAACACTAGTGTCCCTGTCCACAGCAAATCCAGCCTTGCTTTACTTTGACTGAAAGTCCAAAAGACATTTGTGGATCTGGACAAGACGTAAAACTGTGTTCTATAAGTCGTTTTGTGAAGGAAAGGAAAACCTTGGAGTGGTTTAACAGCACATTCAGCTCTTGTGTTACCAGAGCTGTGTCCAAATTATCAGAACAGGATAAGTCTAATGCGCTTCCTGGGACAGGACAGTCAGGATAAGGGGCTTCTTTCTAGTCAAACTCTCTAGGTTTTTGGATTTAACAGATGAAAAGGTTCATTTGGCATATTTGGGCTATGACCTTTAACTGTGAAGTCATCTCCTCTAAAGACTGAGGTCAGCTTCTGACCCATATAAATGTGGCTTTGCTCCATCCAGATTAGAGGTCAGGTTTTCACTCAAGTAGAGGAGTTTGATGTTTCATCATGAAAGTTAGCATTGAATGGGTATGGATAGATTATATCAACGGAAACACGTCAATGGCGCCATTTATCCACACAGGAAGAGTCATACAAAAGTGCATACAGGGAGAAGAGATTACTGGACTACAGAAGTGGAGAGTATATAGAATAGATGGGAGACTGACTGGAAGCTTTCACTGGCAGATACTACTGATGTAGTTTGTGAAAGAAATCTTATGGCGCCAATATTTGTAGCAATTTTTAGACAGGATGATGAGGTTTACCATACCTTTCCAAGCCTCTGGGGCCTCAGAATCGGATTGAGGGACTGGGTATGATATGGGAATGCATTGAGATCCTTCATAAAGTGCTTGAGGTTCTTGCTGGGGCCGAAAGGCATCGTGGACATCAGTAACCCACAAAACAATCTGGCATAAGGAAAGAAAAATATGCATCCATGCAATTAAATGCATTTAACACATTTCCATACTACTAAGTTGATTTTTCCAAAAGTAAGGCCCCCCAAATGTTTTCACACAACCTTCAATACAGTTCAATAGAAGTACTCTATAGAGGTGCACTCAGATTTCCTCTGTCTGACACCCACTCAGGAGGTTTTGGCAGCAATAGGCAGTTTATTCATGCGATCAAAAGAGCTCCGGTTGCATTTTTAGCGATGTTTGGTTCTCCAACAAACAAGAACCCAATCTTTTCTAGACACATCACCCTCCACCATCCTCAGAACCAAGGACGTGAAACAACCTTGACAAAAGTTCAGTTGCCTTCTATGTAAAAACTTAAGATTCAGTACCGTCCAAAATATTCAAACCTCATTATTTTGTAATGTGAGGGAGACAAACTTTCAAGAAATCAAAAAAGTGCTTCAGATAAGAATTTGGAGACCTCTAATCCAGACCTTTTGAAGCTTTTCTTTAACCCAACAAGTATCTGGAATATTTCTCGTCATGTTTAGAGAACTCAAACAAATGTAAACATCACAGCTTTAACTTTTATGAATAAAAACATATAGAAGGGAAAATTAATTTTGAGCAAACCAATTAAAATCAATCAGAAACAACTTTGGTAAAAACGTCAATATTATAATGAACCAGACCAGGTTAATTAAGCTATCACACTATAATTTCTCTGACTGTATTTCGCATATAACCAACAAATTATTTTAAAGGAGTCACAGGTCTAATGGTTCTGGTGCTCTTATTTTAATCAGCTCATCAGGATGCTTTGAAATCACCATTTAAAAAAAAAAACAGGTACATGAAACCCTCTTCTGCTGTTAACCTGTTTTTAGGCCAAAATGCATGAAATCTCTTGTTTTTTTCTTCTTCTACTGATTACTGTTGATCAGTCTCAGTATATCTTGGGTTAATAATTTAAATTTTCCAGAAGGCTGATAAAGGGATCATCTTTACCTTCTTCTATAAGTTTATTTCCCGTTTTCCCACTGATTAAGTTTAAGCCCAAGAGTTCATGCTTCATAATAACAGCTAAGACAGTGAAAGGTTTTTCAGGCGCTTCATTCTGCACATTTGTGAGCAATCAATGTCCTGATTTCTCATGATTTTCTCTTTTATGCTCCTACTTCTTTTTTTTAATCTACTGTGAATTTGATTGGCTGTAAACTGTTGAAGGAATCTTGTTTAATGTCATAGTTGTGCTGTAGATTCTACCACAGAGGAATAAGGTAGATGGGTTTTAAACTCTTTAAAGGATGTGGGTTTAAAAAAAACTGTCCATTCTGCCTTAAAGCAACAATAAAGAAGTTTCAGTTTTGGTTGATTTTGCCAGCCAGTGTGGTCCATGAGGGCTCGTGACCATTCAAAACCTTTGCATGTTTGGTTTGGGCTTCAAGTTTGCAGCAATCCCTTAAAAATCTGTGATTTAGAAGCCTTCTAAAGGTTTCTGGACGAAGGTGACCTGCTAATGTAACATGCGTGGTTGTGGGCCACGCTAGAATGTCAACATCGCCTCTGAAAAGGTAAACACCCTCTGTGGATATAACCTGTGGTAAACAATGGACTCATTATACTTCATTTTCAATTCTAAAACGATATTATGTTTGATCTTTGCCTCTTTCTCCATGTTTCAGTGCAGTGAGTAGGTTGTTTCTTTTAATGAGCGTTTGACTCAGAAATAAGAAAATTAAAGCAGGGTTTCCTTCCAAACCTGTAAGCAGCTGGAGCAGAACAAGGCAGTAAGGAAGCCAGTGTGTACATTCTTAGAAATGCACTGCAGCAGCAGGAATGGGATGCCTCTTTAGCTTCGATGGCTGCCTGCTGTCTAAGTAGTCGAAGCTATTTGCCTTTAAAATCCGCCTCATAGGTCAGATGAGTCTCCACACATTTCACTTTGAAATGGACGCAGCAGAAAGAGATGGTACCCCTGCTGTTCCTGACATACGCTGCATCTGCTGCATGTTTCCCACATTTCTTAATAGTACAGCTTTATTCAGAAATGTAAAAATCTAACAAACAAAAAAAAGGTGTTTGATTCTTGTGGATCACAAAGTCACATTTACATACATTTGACTCCTCGGTTACCGTTTTTAATATATTTTTACAATATTAAAAACCTTCAAAATGGGGTATTTGTGAGTAGAGTATTGAGGAAAGAGAAAAATGTAAACAATTGCCAATACAGCTGCATTATGAATGAAATAGGTAAGCTCTGAATACATTTAAGGTGCCTTTTTTTCTTTTTTTTAATCCAAGCTAAGCCAGAAACATGCATACAGTAAACCAGTCCCAATACTTTAGAGGTTTTAGAAAGCCTTAGAATAAAATGTAGCTTTTTAACATCTAAATAAAAAATCTGGCAGTAGGGCTGAGGAGGAGACATTGATGCAACAGGAGAAGCAGAGGAAGGGTAACAGTAACAGAGGAGATGGCAGAACAGCAACTGAACAATAATATTCCATAACTAAACAGATCTAAATTAAATAAGTAACCCTGTATTAAAGTACAAACAAGGCACAGATGAGTAAAAATTAAGACAACACAGAAGAAAAATATTTATGTGCATTTTGAGTATATTATTAGAAAATGTTAACAGAAAAAGAGTTAACATCCTTAAAGGCAAACATTTGTGGAATACCATAATATAGCCCAAACTGGCTACTTCCTGTTTTTTACATCTATGCATAATGTCAGCTTCTCTTGAAATTATGCTTCGTGGAGCCTGGTTGATTTGCCCCAAACTAGTAGAAAGAGAAAATACATGTGTAATTCTGATCTTTCTTGTTTTGTTTTTTTTGCAACATTTAAAAATTGGTCGAAATTTGCATTATGTTTGGATGGAAGCATAGGATTTGTCTATTTCTTTCAAGATTTGTATAAAATTTTAGAAACATTGTCAATATTTGTGTTCCTAAATGTCAAAAATGTTTTAAAACTGCTTTAAAATTGTAAAACCTTTTTAGGAAAGCCCATCCATGGATAAGAATCGGCTTTGTTAGCCAGGTTTGCATACCAAACAAGGACTCTGCTAAGCTCTCAATTCAATGGAGAAAGAAACAAAATACAGTCGAGGCTAAACCATCATTTAATTTTTTTTTTTTACCAGGGTTTAGCGATGTTAGTAAAGTGAGTGCTTCCGCACAATAATGTGAGCCGTTTATACATTAACAGAGCTGTTTTTGAGGAATCTGAAACGGGGACACTGTGTCCAAGGTGACGGAAAAGAAAGAAAGAGTGAGAAGAAGACGATCAAGTATCCCGTCATTAAAAAGCGGAGGAAACACAGAAAAGCAAGTAACCGACAAAAACAAAGGTTGCCGTCAGAAAACTGAATTGATTTGTATTGGTTTGTGACATTCTATGAAACAGTTATTTCATAAAATAACATACATAAATTAGCCTTATTACTTTATAAATGGACTAAGATTATGGCACGACGATGAAATATGAAACTTTTAAATGCTAAAAGCTCTGCAAAATGCATTAGATTACAATTCTGAGCGAGATGTTTGTGTTAAAACATCGGCACGGGTCATGAATAGGAGTCCATACAGGACTCTTTATTTCTTTTGCTGCTTTTCTTCTCGGCTCACTTAACACCTTCTCCCTGAGAGGCTCTGGGTGTCCAGCGGTCGTTCTTTTCTCTTTTTTTTTTGGTGTCGCCGTGGCACAGGAACAGGAAGACTCGGGGGTGGTGTGGCTGCGACTGTCGGGGTTACGAGGGTGGTTGAAACAGATTGGTTGATATCACACTCTCACCTTAGGGGGATGGAGGACTGGGAAGTGCAGTGGGTGCACAGTTGTTTGAGTGTGTGAGAAAGAGGGGGAGAGGGAGGGAGGAGAGACAGCAGGAGAGGGTGGTGGGTGTGTGGGTAGTTTGGCAGGGGGAATGTGAAAAACAAAAAATCTTCAGATTGCTGAGTTTGGATGCCGTGACCCCACGCCGACCCCCATTTCCTGACTCAATTGCCTCAGCGTGAGCCGGGCTCCGTTTCACAGCACCACTGCTTCTTCACTTGTCCGCAATCATGTGGACTTATATGGGTCTCTGCGCCACTGACATCTCCATAGTGACGAGTAAATAATGACGCGGGGTCATAGTGGGACTGTCCTCTTGCAACGCCTGACGTGCAACTGCCCTGTTTTAATTAGTTATCAATCAAGCCTGAAAACGCAGTTTCGGTTTCCTCGCTGTGACCTGAAAGTAATTTGGGGACAATTACTGATATTTCTGAAAGGGGTTTATTTAATATTTCTTTTGGTAGGAACGTAGGGGTGATTTCAGACAGAAATATCGTAGAAGCTACTTTAACTTATGGTAAGTTTAAAGAGACAAATCACTGTAAACAGCTTTACGCAAAGTCAGTCGCTCCAGAAAAACGTGATTCTGTCAGAGAAGAGGAGGATCTTGTTGCTGTTTTGCAGGTTGTCCTCTGGGGGTCGTCTCACTCTTTTCATCCTGGCTGGAGCGCGCTGAACGCCTCGCACAGATGTTCCTCATACTCCGCTGTGCTCCTCCTCAGGTCAGACCGAAGAACCTCTCAGTGCTTCACCGTTTCCTGGATCCCGGCTCAGTTCGCCACACTGGTTCACCCTCCTCAGGCTCAGCTCTGACTGCCCGCTCCTGCTCCAGCCATCCGCCTCCCACAAGATTTCCCCCCGGACAACCTACCTTCAGGACAGCAGCAAGTACTCCTCCTCCCTTCCGGCTCTCTCTCCCTGGCATAATCACCTGCACCCCAAGTAAGACAGAGACACAAAATAATCGTTCATAGTTTCCCTGCCGAGAATCTCAACCTGGTTTAACCCCACAGAAGCTCCCGGTCGTCCTTGTTGCCCCAAGCTGTTCCAGTTCCCATCCACACAAACCTGTTCAATAAAATCTGTTAACCTGATCTCCTGAGAGTTCTCTTTTATGTGGGTCAGATCGCTAAATTATATGACAGAATCTGCCATTGCATGAATATCATCTAAGTGCAGAAATCTCAGAATTATGTATATTCACCTGATTATGCTGATCCTTCATTTTTTGACCGAAATGTGAAATAACTGATTATTTTCTTACTGACACTAACTCCCCCCCCAGCCAAAAGTGAACGGTCCGGCGCGTCGCGTAGTGACGTCATCACCTCCGTGCCTCACCATAACAAACACATGCTTTGGTCCCAGCAGCGGCGACAAGACAGCGCGTCGGCCATATTGCATGTGTCAGATCTGCCCTGTAAACTAATAAAAGCAAATGGACTGAAGTTGATCCAGCGCCTTACTACAGGGAGCTTTAAGTTAGTTACAACTGGCTTTGTTCTTAGAGATATTCTGGATGTCAGAACTAAGAAATGTTCATATTTTGCTTGTACTACGTTATAGATGACCTTAAATGGTCCAAGACTCTAAGTTAGCATAACGGGACTAAATAACTGTCTCAGCTATGCTGCTATGTTATGTCATGTTTGCTGCTTACTATATATTGGAGTAGCATTTTATTCTCCTACATTTGGAAACAACAATTCACAAGTTTTTCAGACTTTTCCTCATTTTCATTACAGAAAATGGAACGAAATCCTGCGTAACAACACAAAGTCAAAGATTTTTGCCTACTGTCTTTCTGGGTGGACAGTACTATACTTTTCCTCATATTTTTATATTTTACCCCATTTTTTTTTTGCACTTGTCTGCATTTTCATGAAATTCATCAGAATTGCAAATCGATGATTTTCGCCCAAGTTTTTCTGGGTGGACTGAACAGTGGGCACTATCAAAATAATTTTGTCTTTCCGCTATTCTTACCATGCTCATACACAGACTATTGGATTAAATCATGTTTTTCTGCAGTCAGTTCCAATGGTAAGAATAGGACTACTACTGAATATTACTCTTGGCCATTTCAAGCAATATGTAAAAGGTAGGGTTTTTTGGCTATTTACGACGACATTTGGATTCAGTTAACTTGTATTAGTTGAAAAACTATAAGTTATGACTTCAAAATTAACTATACATGGTAGATAAGACAATAATTGTAGCCACAATTGGTATTGGATTGAGAATCTGTTACATTCAGTATCTGAGTTTCATAGGTTTTAACTTGTAAATATCTAAGCTGGGGTCGCTTTTAGATTCAGTGACCATTAGATTTAAATTAAAATGGTTCCAAATAGTGTCTACTATAAGTAACATAATGACTGCTCACAAGTACAAACAGCAACACTTCAATACAAGATCCTGTGTTTACGATGCTCAACAATAGGCAGCTGTTAAATCGAATTATAGGTGATGGTAAGAACGCTGTTTAGCTCCATTTTAACTTCAAACCCATGCTTTTAGGTTAGAGAAGCTAAAGGAACCAGCTGGTTTTAGAATATGTTGTCCACGCTGCCTTCAGCTTTCACTGCTGGTGTTTATGCTTCAGAAACAGATTAAAATAGCTAATTATCCAGAGGTTATGCTCCATGTCACAGTGCAAAATACTCAAAGGCAATGATTTCTTGTCCTTATGCCTAGCGCGTGTGTGGGTGAGTTCTTGAGCCTTGCAGCTATTTAACGCTTTTACTATTTATAACAAGGCTTTAGAGGCCTATTAGTGCAGAGTCATCTGCTTTTACATGTATCATGTCCTTGCTGTTTGCTGCTTTGTTGAGATGCAGACCATAATCTTGAAAGTTTATTGCAAATCCTGCTTTGCATTAACTTTTTGACATGTTGAATGATTTCTATAGTTTAAATGATACTGATACACTTTATTCTAGCTGAAGGCTTTCACCTATGATCTAAAGACTTGCCTATATTATTAGCAGGGGGCTTAAATCTAGCAAACAAGCATGTTTTTTTCCCTAAGCTTTCTCATTTGCTAAAAACCCCCCATCTTGAAAATTATACACCTTCTCAAGAGTTGTTAGTTTCACCTGACAGACCTATTTTCATTAGTGCTGCAAAGCATCCAATGTAGTAGATTATAGCTACTATGGGTTTTTTTAGGCTGTAAAGTCTATCATATTAAAATTGGATGCAGAGCAGAGAACAGCAATCAAAGGCTAACGCAGATGCATGCTTTATTATAACTGAAACGACTCATGTGCGACTAATGAAACCAGTTAAAGCTCCTCACTGCATGACCATTAGTGAGGAATATCCAATGTGTGTAAATAGCAGCGGGCCTTGATCGTATGCCGTGTCCCTTAAAAAGAATACAGCTCTTATTTACTTGAACTCTACAAGACTTTAAGAAAACATTGGATCAAGAGCAATTTTAAAGATTACAAGAAAACATTACAGTTTCATAGGAAAAGTTACCTTAGGATATTTTGTTTTCTGCAGTACTTCAGCATATTTGTTTGTTTCTTTAACCAGTCTATGATGTTCCACTTTGTCTAAAGCATATCTATGAAATATATCTACTATCACATAGTTTGACAGACACCGATAGTCCTTTAAGTTAACGGCTAATCAAGCAAAAAGCTAAAATATTACGTTACCTACTTTCTAAACTATCAATTATTATACTCAATGTAATGATAACTAAAGCTAACGTTAGCTCAGGCTAGCTGTTATTTAACTACTAATTACGCTACGCTATCCAGTATTGTGTCGTATTGCATTCCATTTTAATTCCATTTAAGACACCGAAGAAAGCTTTAATCTTGTTTCTGCAACTTCCATGTATCATGATGGATTAAAACCAAGGATTTAATCAACGCAATATATATATATATATCTTTAAAGGAATGTTAGCTTGTGAAGGTCTAAGTAGCAGAATGATGTTTTTGAAGCAAGATTTCAACTTCAGGCACACATCCCTGTGTAAATGCAATAAAAAAATGATGCAGTACCAACCTTTTTTGGCTAGTTCCCACTGAGATCAAAGTCGTTGTGGGACAAGCTGTTCTGACCTCCAGGTCTGATGGCATAAATTGCAAATAGCCTTAATCACATCAATACTGAAAGGTTCAACCCACGGGTTATTTTGTTCCCATCACCCACAGAGTCAATTTCTCCACATATGTTTATAAAATAGGTTTTTTGTTAAGTTAACTGTCGCTTCTGACGGGAAGAATCCTACAGAAGCAAAGCTTCACCTAGCTTCCTTCTTTGATAGAGTTCTTTATCTTGTTTGAGGTAAGTAAGGACAGAAGCGCCCCCTGGTGTTTGGAAATACGTATTTCGTTGTGCAGTCTTAAAATAAGGGACTGTTAAGATTAATTTGGCAAAACAAGATACATCCCAGGTAAAACGGAACAGGTGGCGACCCTAACTTATGCTACCACTACCCACGCTAAAAGATAGCTACGCTACTTTAGCTAGGAAATGGCTAAGCTAAAAAATAGTCTGCCATTTAAGCTAACAACTAGGTTAGTTGTTAGTCGGTAAAAGCTACTCAGGTCTATTTGTAGTCACGATACCGTCATCTATTTAGGTTACCTACTACATGACCATCAACTATCTCTTGCTTGGTTGACTCTGCAAGAATCCATCAAATACGGCATCCATACAGTGACAGTAGATGTGAAATACGCCCCTTGACAGATGGGAACCTCTACCAGAATCAAAACCAGAACCTGGCTCAGTTTAAGCAGCCAATCTTCCCCAACCACGTGGAAGCTTGAGAGGAGAGAGCAGACGCACACAAAAAGGAACTTATGTAGAAGAATTTAGATGTTGGAATCTTTGTTTCAATCAATGCTCCTCTCCAGGAAGGTGTCAAAGCTAAGTGAAAGCCAGACCAGATGTAGCTTCTGTAGAGTGAATAAAGCTTCTGTTTGCACCCTATTGATGGGTGTTTGATGAACGATGAGGTGATCGAATAGCTCATCAAAGTGTCTACTATCCGGTCTGCTTCTATATCACACTGACCGTAAGTGTGGGAAAGCGGTGCTCTCAACTATGACATCTCAAACATCCCCGGACAGTGTTGCGGACCAAGGAGTGAAACCCACTGACCAACTGTCAGAACTGATATTGAGTTGAGAAAAAAAATACTAATGCACTGAGGAGTCGATGTTTGATATTTTTACCCACCCCTGATGATTTAAAATGCCAAAGATGAATTTAGAGACATTCATATGTGCTAGGCCCCCTTATTTTATTGTTCTCTGGCTCAGCCTTTCACTTCCACATTCACATACTAACACCTCCCGCCAATCATACAACTCACCGAAACACAATTAAGCAGGTACAGCCGAGTCGCAATTTGTTCCCTTTTTTTTTTTTGCGTCACGGCTGTTACCTGAGCAATTACTCCCTCCTGGATTCCATCAGGAGCAACGGCGAGATCTCCGGGTGGTGCAAGACATTTTCATTTTCCCGCGCACTCTCTATCAGTCACCGAGTGGGGCTGGAATCAAACAAAATGTAGAGAAAGGAACCCTCTTCCCTATTCCGGCTGCACTCCACAGTCCCTGTAAATCACCCTTAATGGGCTGGTGGAGCGAGCGCGCGCTGTATCACTGTATCAATCATTCACTCTGTTTTCCTCCTCCCGGTGCCATCCTCAGGATCACTTTGGTGCTTTAATGAGCCATTACAATTCCTATCAGAGGATCTCTGCTCCACGTGTGTGCGCACAGGCGCGGTTGTTTGTACATGAGTGTGTGCATGCTCTAACTGTTGTGGACTCATGCTGATATTAGATTGTCTCCACAGAGTTTCCGAGACAGCACTGATCTCTTGTCTATCTATTTCTCACCCACTTTCACTCTGTCTCGTTTTTCGCTGCATGTGTGTGTGAGTGTGTGTGTGTGTGGGTTTGTGTGTGGTGGACAGTGGGCATGGGTTATAATTGCATTGCCTTGCCATCCCACTTGATCTCTTCCACCCATCTGTCTCTTTAATATCTAGCTAAGCACTCTTGACCTTGAAGCTTTGCAGACATCACATCCATGGCCGACTTCTCAGAGAGACCGCAGAGACAGGGGAGCTTTTGGGCTGACAGAGAGAGACATGAGGGGGGAGGAAAATAGAGAGACAAGGTGCAAAATGTTTTCACTGAGACAAAGGTGATCAAGAGAAACATGATGGATAGATCCGGCCAGAGCGCGGAGAGAAGACTGAAGAGCGAATTGGACGCAGAAATGCCTGCAAGGTCACAAGTGAATTCTCTCAATTTGGAGAGGATTCGATTTCGCAAAAATAAAATGTCGCCCACGTGCGCCTCTAAAGAGAAAATGCTGTTACTCAAAAAGGAAAACATGCAAGATTGGTTTGGAGTCTAAGAAGCAAGGAGAATATTTTATTTGCCTTCCAGCAAATATCCCTTTATGCAGCTCAGAAAAATGGTAAATTCTTAAAGCGATGCCTTTGGGCCGTCATGATGAATTTCTGAGCTAACTCTCTTCCCCTTATAATTCCTGAGTAATGCCTTCAGGGTACAGCTCGCAATTAGAGCTCCACTCTAACCTAAACCTATCTGATTAGATATTTGAGTGCCTTTAACAATGATTTAACTTCATGCAAGGAAGGTTTTGAAGCATCCTGAGTATTTGTGCTAAAATCTTTATGGATCAGCACTTGTGCTGCCAAATGTTATGCTTTCAGGTTCTCAATTTTAAACCATGCAGTTGAATCAGTTAGGTTACTCATTAAGATGATTTTTGGACTTTTAACACCAAATTTAACAGTTTTTTTAAAATAATGTCAATCCTTTTTATGCACTTCCTCTAACATGATCCTAGCCGGATCCCAGGTGGATAGTTGACCACTTTTCAGGGTGACGCTGAATGGTTGCTTTTCTCGGATAGCCCTAGCTTATTAGCATTGTCCACAAGAGATAAGACATGAGGGTTAAGCTTGTTTCCCCTCGTAAAGTTGTACTCTTTGAACACCAATCTGTGTACACCTAATAATTTCCAATCACAAAGCTAAGGATTTTATTTTGCTTTTCCATCAGTCAAGCGCTTAGCCCAAAGTTAGCTACTAATCTAATTGTGGCTCTGAGTAAGCTAAGCTAAGTAAAGTTCAGTTTGAAGTTTAGTTGAAGTATTCACAGGTACCTGTGCTAAATCAAATCAACAAACAGCTCAATCTTTGACAGACGGTGTAATTTATGCCAACATTAAAGATATCAGGTATGGAGACAACTTCTCAGGTCATGATGATGTAAGACTGGTTTTCTTTTGGGGACCAAATGATTAAGGGGGTTTCTTATAAAGCATCAAAAATCCGTCCCAACGTTACTTTTGGGAAGAAAACTGCTGCCAAACGAATTCTTGTTGATTATCGTTTACTAAACCAATGTGATGTTAGTAGTTCTTGCGACTTGGTTGATTAGCACATTTTAGCTGGGATTAGTCCATTCTACATGATTATAACCTGAAATCGGATTTGAATATGCCTTAAACAAAGCTTCAAGTAATTTCTGTTCCAGAAAATGACTAAATATTGGTGCTGAAATTCCCCAAATGTTTTTTTAGGAAGGCTTTTGTTGAGAAAGTCTCCCAGACTTCTCACCGAGTTCAGATCTGCAAATATTCAGAGAATTAATAAAGACCCCGACGCTGACATATGTTTTTACCTGTTGCAAGAGGGAGATACTGTTCGCACCGTGCGCCCCACAGATCTGATTTTCTGACTCAGCAAACAGTATTTTATTTAGAATCAGGGTTCCACCCCTTC
>JAVLVB010000669.1:2930026-2997309 GCA_032876305.1 Orestias chungarensis | reverse complement strand
TTGCTAACTGGCTTCACATTCTTTAACTTGGTTCTATCTGCTGGGAACTGATTGATAGCCGCTTCCCATGGCCACCTGGATCCAGCAGGCCTTATCAGAAAAGTTATAACTCTTATTATATGCAAACACTTCTATTATAAATGAAACATGAATATATATGAATGAAACATGGATATAAATGTTTACCATTCAACACTTTTTATTGGAAATTTAGCCAACTATTAGCTTGCTAATGACTAGGCTGTTTGTTAGCTTGTTTTTGATTCATTTATCTTAATTTGTGATGCTTCCAACAGTTTTTTAAACATGCATTGGGCAAAATCCTGTTTAAAAAACTAAATGTACTTTTATTTTTTGTTATCTTTTCATTAGGAGTAAGGGGTGCATCTTCAGTTGATATCGCAGTAAATACATTACAAACATTTAACAGATATTCTTGAAACCTTTTAGTTGAATTAATCAGAACACCTAGATAACTTTCCACATTCTTTGTTGTTTGTAGCATAGTTCAGAGGCATGCTAAAAAAAAGCAGCAAAATGTAAAAATAGTAAATGGTTAAGGTTTGGATAGGCTGATGCTATAGGTCAGGCTGTAACTTGTGATGACATTTACAGTACAGCAGAGAGCTCGGCTTTTCTGCTAGTCTGGGTCAAACCTCCTCCTGGGGTCTGTGCAGTCCTTCTCAACGTGGTTACAAGAGGTCGCCTATGTTGAAACATAAAAGCTTGCACAGGCGACCTATGATACCGCTTTTTATTTGGGTGACACTGATGAACAGCTCTGACATTTGATACTTATTTTTATGGTTCGTGGAATCCGTAGGACTCCAGACTTTCTGTCAACCCTCACCAGGAGTCTGTTTCGACTGTTTAATCGAAGGATTTAACAATTAAATCACTTGTTGGAGCAAGTTAACTTTTAAACTGGTTTTAATTAGTCAACCGTAGACACAAACCAACCACCTGTTAATTCCGTAAGCTTCCTGCAATGAATGTGTCTATTTTAATTTTTACTCTATTTTTAGAGTAAAGAAAAAAACTAAATATGTTTTGTCAAACGAAAAACTTTTAAGAATTAGTAGAATTCATAATTTTGACTCGATTGGAATATTCAACAAATAATTTTCAAATAATTTGAGACAAAGTCATAAAAAGTAGAACCCGAAAGCAAAACGTTTGTTAATTTTTTAGCAGTGACTAATATTTTGAAATTGTTTTAAAATATTACGACAGTCTTTAATAAATAATTTCAAATCAAACTCCATCTTTAAAGTGTTTTCTTTATGCAATTATCTATTAATTATCTTTAAATGTTCATAAACATTTCATTTAGAAGAACGGCTAAATGCTGATGTATATTATTCTGAAAATCTATGAAATGGAACATTTACACCTATTTGAAATTTAACAAGTCATAAATGTTGTAAAAAAATTGTTAAAACTGATTAATGATACATTTCTGAATAAATCAAAGTATTTTTTTTCTCTTTGTAATGACTAGGTTAATAATTTTATCCTTGTCTTTGTATTTTCACACAACTTTATACATATCCCACTAACTGAGATTCAGAGTTACTTAATAATCATGAGAAACCGGTTTGTTTTTAATCTACTTTTAAAACCTTTGTTTTTTAAATGTACATTTTGAAGATGTTTGGAGGTTTTATATACATATATATATATATATTATATATTGCAGCTTCATAAATGAGGCAAAGTGTAATAGGTAAACCAATGAGTATGCTGCTTTAGGATTAGGCTTCTGGAGGAGAATCTGACCACTACCCCCTCTGCTTCTTTTTCTATTGCCCAATAGTCTTTAGTTGTTTTGACTGTCAACTTTCTATTTTCTCTCAATGTTCTTCTCTCCATAGTAGCTACATATGGTCTGGCGTTCTGTTAGCTGAGACAGCTTCTTGGAGGAGGATATAGGTTAAGCAGCTGCGTGCGGCGTTGTACAACTGCTGCTATGAACTTGTGTTTCTTCAGCTTCCTCTGCTTCTATTTGTGCCTTCTGTCTCTTCAAAACCCCAGTCAGTCGTGGAAAATGGCTCCTTGTACTGAGCCAGGTTCTCCTGGAGGTTTCTTCTAGTGAAAGGGTAGTTTTTCCTCTCCTCTGTTACCACATGCATGCTCACTTCAGAAGAAGTGAATGCTGCAAGTCAACGACTTTTTCCTAAGACTGAACATTTTTTAAACTGACTTGTTTAACAATCTTATCAGTGTAAAGTCCATTTAAATCATTTATTTTTTGTGACTGAAGTCCAAACGTGAGACAACGTCGTAAACTCAACTCTTCATCAAAGAAAGAATGGTGTATGGATTTCTTCGACCATCACCGTATTTGCCGATGTCTGAACCTCTAATTTTTAAGCTGACTTCGAAATGTTCTTTAGGTGCTAGTACAGCTAACCACAATTCCAGTTTGTGAAACACATTGCAAGGATCTAGGAAACGATACCTAAAGCAAGCATAAATAGGCAATTATGGTCAATTCCAATAGAATTTCAAAAGATGAAGTTCCAAATTGGAAATATAAACCAATCCCTGAAACAAGAATGGCATTCCTGGAAATTCAACTTCTCGGCTGATGTGTGATTAAGTTAAAGTTTAGATATTTATGAAAAGCTTACTAGTCTTTGAACTGAATGTTTCTTACTTTTCTACTGTTATTGTCACTAAGGAGTTTGTGTTGTCACGCTGTTATGCTTAACATTGGTGTACAGACTCATAATTTATTGTTATTTTGTGGATAAGCAACTAAAAGTTTTTGGAAACCTTTGGTAGAATGGACGGTTTATCCATTCATCCATTTTCATATCCAATTTGTCCTTGAGGGTTTTCCATGGGGATTGGTATCTGTATCCAGCGGTCAATGGTCAAGAGGCGGAGTACAACCTGTTCAGGTCGCCAATTCATCAGAAGAGGAGACAGGTTTAATGCAATAAAAAATATGAATCTTTCCCAACCCCTCACCAGCTTTGCTGGATCAATTACCATGGAAAATTCAAACTAACACACTGGTCCTGGTGTCCTCTTATCAACTCAATGTCATACATAAAGGATACGGTGGATTCTGGGCCTGTCTGGCATTTTGGCTGTACCTGAGTGGGATGACTTATTAAGAAAATGTTAACTCCCCGCAGCGTGGTTATCTTTATTGAGAAACAAAGGATTGGCACCTTGATTGATGGGCCTTGTCTCCCAGGGATTACGCTGCAGAGGACCACTAATTGCTCTCTTTTGCTCCTTCCGCCTGCATCCACGTCCGTGCCTGTAGCTTTGGCAGCTATAATTTTAGATATCACCTTTGCCATCGGGGGCTGTGGTGCGAAGGGGTGTCAGTGACAAGACTGAGGTAAGCACTAAAGAGATTGAACCGTCCTCAGTGTTACAGCCAGGGGGACAAAATTTTGCATTCAGGCTCGAGTGGTTCGTTGAGCGAGCGCCAGGTCTGAGCCAGAAGGATAGAAAGAGAGTAAGACCAAATACTGCATGCGTACGGTAAGGCACCATGTAATGGACTACTGTACAACTGGAAATAATGTGCTGAGTCATTTAGGAAAGCTATTAAGCTGCCTGGGTGACTTTGAAATTCACTAAGCCTGTTCACCCTTTAAATTTATTCAGGAGCAGGGCAGCTTTAGCCCCTCGGCTCACCGGATCTGGAAACCCCCCTCCATCCCATTTGCTGAAAACGGAGACGAGAAAAAGCACAAATAACTAAAGGAGTGAGGGGTTACCATCAAACAAGAAGGAAAGCGGCACACGCTTTCCAACTTACTGTACAGCTGCTTATTTTCAAACACTTAATTGAGCATGGGCTGCATTAACCTTGAGTGAATTATGGGGATTCGGTTTTCAACTAATCTTCCTGAGCAGAAGCTGTACAAATTAAAACTGGATAAAAACACAGCGTTATTGTCAGGGAATGTTTCTTCTGCAACAGTAGGCGACTTGTTTTTATAACAAAACATCCTAATAGGTTACTGACTGCTTAGATCACCGCTGGCCCGTGAGAGTGCAAATTACAGCGGGGCAGCTTAATAGGCAGCTATACAGCGCTTATTAAAACGGCCTGAAATTACAAGCACACCTTCATCCAGGCTTCATTTTCCTGCTTGTCCTTGTCGTTCATCATTAAACCATCCGAAAGATACAGTGGTTCCGGGAAGCATGTGCACTCTATAAGGACTTGCTCGCTATTTTCTGCAACATTTAGCAGAAACGCTGTAAAAGAGAAGTCGGCTTCAAGGAGCATTTTTCATGACCACTTTCAACCAGGGCTATAAATGACATCTTCACCTCGGGCAACGCTGCAGGGGAGTTTTGATATCTTGCCTGTTAAAATATACAAAATTCAGCAGTTTGTTCTTTAAAAAATGGATGCTAAATGCGGACAAGAAGATCTATTTGTAGAACACAACAAACCTGGAAAGTGCATGTCAGTCTGAGCCCCAGGAGGACGTCTGCTAACCGAAGGGACCGACGAAAGGCCACAGAATGTAAATGTCTCCTGGTTGCTTCACGGGGTCGACTTGTCATTCGGTGATGGATGCCAACACTTCGCATTTTCCACCGTTGGGACTGGTTCAGACGAGGAAAAAAAGGATCCTGTCACAAATTGCCCACGGTTTCAGAGAAAGAATGTTTATAAAACTTATAAATAGGGAAAACAATGGAAGTAGAGAAATGATTCAACCTGAAAGCAAATGTTTTTTTTAATTGACAAAAGATCATTTCTTTTTAATTGGATGCTCAAGTGAAAAGGTGCAGTTCGTAACTCAAGAGTGCGAGACTTACATACAGTAGAGAATGTTTGCCCAGCGGGGAAATACGACCCAAATACGATTTCTTCATTGCAGTCTGAACCATCAAACCTTTGTCTTTTTATCCCCCAAATATTCTGATTTGCGGCAATTCCATATGTGGTAATGAAACTGTTTCCATTTTAAAGCAACACTAAAGATCTTTTAGCTTTGGTCGATTTGGCAGCCAGTGTGGACAAAAGTGTTTTGCCTTAAGAAGACTGCATTTCCCATGAGCACCAGTGGATAGCGTGGTAAAATCCTGATCTCCTGGTGACCTGTAGTTGGATTGAAGTACATTTCTTTTTCCAGTGTCTGTGTGAAGGATGAATAGTTATGAGGTGATGAATTTAATTGAGGTAAAACGATGTCATATGATGACGTTGGAGATAAGAAACGGGGGCACGACGTATGCTGTTAAGCAGTCAGTGCATTTGTAGTTGTTTTGTGTGGCAGGGTTCCTGCCACCCTCCTCAAAGTTGCTTAGTGCCAGTTACGGCGATACGG
The DNA here is from genome assembly GCA_032876305.1 of Orestias chungarensis. Classification (NCBI taxonomy): domain Eukaryota; kingdom Metazoa; phylum Chordata; class Actinopteri; order Cyprinodontiformes; family Cyprinodontidae; genus Orestias; species Orestias chungarensis. The sequence continues at coordinate 2,991,994 of JAVLVB010000669.1, read as the reverse complement.
ACCCTCTCGGGCCATGACAGAGGTGTCATTTATGATCATACAAATAATTACTTAGTGTTGCTTTAACCAAATTCACTGTCATTAATGTAAGACATGCTCCATAATTCTGCACCAGAAGAAGCCAGACGTTGTAAAGCAGGGGCGAGTTTCCACTTTTGTTTTTATTTTTATTTTCCTTCATCTCGTTTTGATTGGAAAACTTTCAAATTGATCCCACGAATGGCGACATCCTCTGCTACTACGCTGCTGTCTGACGTTTATGTTCTTCTTCTCTGCATCCAGATCGCTTTCAGATTTTAAGCCATTCCCACTTAAGTTTGCTGACCATCGCATTTATTAATTAGTACGAACAATAAAGCAACAAAAAAGAAAAAAGAAAATAAGAAATCACAAAAGCAGAACTCTGCATCAAGACCTGGTTCTAAAGCTTAGACTATAAGAAAATATTTTTAGATGCTTTTCTTTATTTGTTCATCACATCTTTATTTTCCACTTGTCAACTTCAATCCTATCGTCTAAAAAAGTTTCAAAGAAAGTTTCAAAAATGTAAATGCTACTTGGATTATATCAACATATAGTGGAATCAAATCAAATATTATTTTGTGCACGAATGAGAAACGACCCAAACAAGACCAGTTTTTTTCTGTTTGTTTACTCGCAATGATAAAAACGGCTGATAAAACCCCAACAAAAAAATAAAGAACAGAAAATAAAACAGGAGCAAGACCCCCATCATACAAGCTACCAAATAAAGTTCCTGTTTAATGGAGGTGAGTTTTTCTCATTAACACTGAAAGGTTACACTGCTTTATGTTCACATTACGTTTTCTGTTTTTATTTATCTAATTTTTATGTGTTTTGGTTCCCCTCAGGTTAATTAGATGCCCCAATTTAAATTTATGTTGAAGCGCTTTGGTCAACTTTTAATTCCTCTTTGTAGAACGTAAGATAAACTAAAAATGCCATCTTTGTAAACTTTTATGTGAAATGGCTGAGAAGTACTTTCTTCAGTCCCTTTAAAACGCTGGGTGTTTATTCTCTGAAAGAAAAAGCAACTCTTCAAACCTCTTCACATTTTCAGCTTCTTGAGGAAGACTGGCAGCAAAATTGGGGGAGAGGCACGCCAGAAGTATTTAAAATGGAGAGGTGGAGGTATGAAAAAGAGTTGTTTCGCAGAGAGATCACTAAGAATGGATTCAAGGCTGCTGCTGTGTGGCCCTGAAACCAGCTCTAGCTGGGGGTAACCCCCGCCACCTTGAGTCATTCTCCACTCAGCGTGATTAACCATAGCAAAGAGTGCTGATGGATGGAGACGATGACGGAAACCCGAAAGCTCTGTGATTAGAGCGCTTTGCCTCCCTGCCAGTGGTTGTCGGCCATTGTTGTTTCCGTACAGCTGCAGGTTTACATCCAATCGACATCAGAGGGAAATCTTACTCATTTCAGGCTTATAGCAAGAAAGAAATTGGAGTCAAGGTCAAAATTATACATGCTTTAACTATCAGTTCTTTAAAAAGGCGTTGATTTTATGTATATTTATGTTTATTCTCCTAAAATCTTAGAAAGACGTTGATTAGCTGATTTGCCCCTGCTTGAATTCTCCATCAAATTTTTTTAATAAAAGGGATTCAGTTAAGCCCCTTTTATTCTTGTTGACTGACTTCAGTAAGGGCTGGTTATGGAAAATCAGTATAAGGATTAAAATGAACATCTGAAACAGGACTACAATCCCACAATAATATAACCTTCAAACAGCAAAATAAATGAGGTGCTAAATTAGTCAAAAGTAAATAATTCAGAAATGACAGATAACTCTGAGTCAGACTCAAAAGTGGCATGACTGCCAACAAGTTCAACTGTGAAAAAACAGGCTGCATTCCCCTAAAACTGAACTTTTGAGAATGAAATAGTGACGCCAGACAGCAGAGGCCTTTATACTGACATGATCTGAAACACACTTCTATAGGATAAAAATAATCAGATATTCAAACACAGAATTAACCCAGAAACATTAAGCACTAAACCAGGAAACACAACAAGCAATCCTTAATGAATTTATCTGACAATCAGGACAACGGCAGAATCTTACAGATATGAAGGTTTATAGATGTGAGTCAGCAAAGACGATGTCTGTTGTGCTGCTAGCAACGTTCTTTCGCTATTTTTCAGTTTCCTCTGCATCTATTAGTGTTTTCTGTCTCTTCAAACCCCCAGTCAGTCAAGCCAGGTTCAGCTTGAGGTTTCTTCCTGTTAAAGGGGAGTTTTCCCTCTCAACTGTCGCTACATGCATGCTCAGAATGTGGGATTGCTGTAAAGTCAACGACAACACAAGCTGTCGTTTCAGCTTAACTTGCAGGATTCATTCCTCTGACTCAATGCAACCTACTAGGTTTCTTTAGAATAGAAACTTTGTAAAATTATTTGTTGATCATGTATAAATATATGTATAATTGGAATGAATGGATATGACTTGTAAAAACAGATTTCCTGGAGAAACTAAGAAATCCTTGCTGGATTCATCTGACAATCAATACTATAGCAAAATCTTGTAGACATGAATGTTCATATGTCTGATTCAACAAACGCGATGATATAAACCCAACATTAATATTGGAACAGCAGCAGAAACTAAAAAGAGGCAACAGGAGCATCCTTATAAATAAATTGGGAAAATGGCACTATTAGCATCTAATATAGATCTGGTTAGCATATCTGCTAACTACAGCATTAGCATAATCTAAAAGAATAACAAAACAGAGCGATATATTAGCTAAACCTTATAAAGTCACAGATGTGGGACAACAACAGATGTAGCAAGATTAGCTAGCATCTGGAAAGCTAACCCGCTACTGTAATCGCTTCTACGATCAATTTTATCAGCATAGTGATCTATGGCAAGGTTGAAATCTTAAATTCGGCAATGATGAATGGCCAACCATTTGTTGTTTTTATTCAGCAGTGTCCCAGAAGTGAAAGGAGAGCGAGTCTGGGAGATGAAACCCAAAGTATTGTAAATACCTACAATTTCATTTAGGCAACACCCTATTAAGGAAAACTGTGACTGATTTTACACATTTTCAATCATCTATGTAGATGACTTTTAGATTTTCATCCCTCTCGACATCTAAGAAAGTGCCAGACAGCGCCCCCTATGGAGCAGCTGCCTCACAACTGCTTGATAACACTTCTATTTGTTTTTATATTTCAGCCCATTTATGTCATTTTGATCACATTCTTACGAATTGAGAGCAAGGTTAGTTCCGCAGAAATAAGAAAACTTTAAAAACATACAACATGGTGTAACATCTTTAACTGGTGCTCCAATTTATTTTATTTTTGCCTTTTGGAGACATTTCTTTGAGAGACTAATTACTGAGAGACCTCCAGGGGCTACAGTTACTCATTACCCCACACGAGTAGGACATTCATCACCAAGATTTTTAAAAGCGTATGAGAAATTTATGCCCCCAATCGTATTTTTCAGGATTCCATTAGTCACCGTGGCACAGTCCAATGGATTTCACCAAAACTAATAGGCTTTTATTAGACTTTCTGATGAGTACAAATACACAATTGTTTCGGCTAAACACCAAAGACTTAATTCTCTTAAAACACAATAACATTTCTGAGGCTTCCAGAGATCATTGTAAGCTTTTATGGAGATCTTGATCAGTCATCCAGGCTTTCTAAAAGGTTCTTTCTGAACCTTCTGTCCAAGGTTTCTAAAGATTTACCTCTTAAAATGGAAACAAACTGCGTTTCTGAATGGCTGCTACATGCTGGAGGTGAATGGAAATAGAAACTAAAAACCAAAGCCTCTTAGATATTTAGTAGAAATACAGCTTTTTGTCAAATAAAAGAGAGAAATAAAGTAGAAATACATCTTTCAGGTATCTGTGCTGTGTATTTTTATGACCACTTACTAAATTTGCATTCTGCTATCTGTATCTTCTAGGTTTTAAACAATCTCAATATTGACTAAGTACCTCCATATGATTGATAACAGCATGCAATACAAGTCTTGACAAAATGGAGAGACAGTGTCCAGAAGAAACAGAATGGTTTGGGACATAAAAAAAAAAAAAAACGATGAAGAAAGGCGGAGAACCCTTATGATGGTTTTTAGAAAACAGGCAGTTCTGGCATTCAATAATTAATACATGCATACAGGGAAGCATGGATCCAAGGATGATTTTGAGGGACCAATTACTTCATAGTCGTACAGATTCAGTCCTCAAAGACATGCCAGTCTTATATGAGTCTACCCTGAATCAATTGGTCCAACTGTATCATCAGCATGTCAGAGAGTCCGCTAAATAAATCTGCTAATTTTCTAAGGGAGACCTCAACAATATGCCACTTTACAGCCCGGCCTTCAATAAATAAAGGTGAAAGTGTCATGGTTTGTTTTTAACTGCGCAGCCACTTGCAGAGAAACTCACAGAAAGCAAAGAATGAGTTAGAGGTGATTTATTTACAGTGTTGAACAAAATGATTATAGTAATGCTGACGGCTGGAACCAGAGTTACTGCTCGGGGAAATACTCTACGGGGAGCCGGGTGGAGTAGCACAGAGTTGAATACAGAAAGTAGTGTTGAAGATGATTGTTAAGATGCAGGCTTACTATAAATGGTGGATGATTCAGCTAGGGGGAACTAAGTGGGATTTATGGTTTTATGGTGATGGTAGTGACTCCGTTAGAGGTGCAAAGACAAGATCAGAGGCTTAATGACACTGGCTGATCGCGGACCAGGTGTACCGTCAGGATTCGTTTGTCCAATGGCTTCTATGGCAAGTTGAGGTTCACATTGTCATGTCACAATGGAGAATTTCACAAGAAAAGCTCATTCACTGGAGCGCTTGATGTTTCCAAGTATTTTCCTCTGCTAGGTTAACAAAGCTGAATCTTAACCACCCACAAGACTTGTGGAACAATTTGTTCCTGGAAGCAAAGCAGCACCTAGTAACACCTAACAACCAAGATGGTGGAGGTGAGATGATCTGGGTGTCAAATGATCACGTAGTAGACTTTTGATTTACCACAAGTCTACCGAGAAAGCCTTAAAAAGGTTGACTTTCAGGCAAAGTAGCAGTATTTGCTTCCTTTGATGAAAAGTATAAAGAAAATAGGAAGATTTAGTCGAATCCAGCTAGTAGCTAAAATAGCACCAAAACCTTTCAGTCGAATACAAAGGACTATTTTTCAGGCTCATTCAGAGAGCAGCAGGTGGTCTGGTTTCATGGAGACAAAACTGCGCAATGATCCCTCAGTTGTCTGAAGAGACATGCACCTGGTAAGCCTTTCCATGTGTTTTATTTTTCCCGAGTGGGGCCGCGGCTTAAGTCTTTCAAGGATGGGCGAGCTAAATGGTGCCATAAGCTCGTCTCTTGAGACGAAGGACAGTGGCTGTTTGACACCTATGTCCGGATCGAATGGCTTCTATATTTCGCCTCTCAATTACCTGTGACTCTACAGCAGGAATACATGGCGCCCTGCCGCGACACGGCGGCATTTTTAAACGTCGCCCAAACTCAACAGGACAACCCTGTGACGGCTGTTTTTCGGCGCGGGAATAAAAAGGCTCACCGCGAGCGACCCTCTTCTGACTGGTGGGAGACAGCTGGATTAGAAGCGGCGGCGCCCCAGAGAAGATCCCAATTAAAATCAAAGCAATCACCATCACGAGGCTGTTTGAGGCTAAACGCCATAATAATGCAGGAGCCGCAGGATTTCAAAAGCCTGTCAGACGCTGATTTCATACGCCGGAAAGTTTGATGAATAGAGCCTAGTGAGAAGCAACTCTTGAGCACGGCACTATTACCAAAAGCTTTGCTGGGGATTAGAGAGGAGACAGAAGCTTTCATTCCTCCAGTAAGTCAATGTGTGAATAATTTACTCAGTGGGCGTCTCTACGAGCTCTCCCTGTAAGCCCTGGTAATGTTTTATTTGGATGTTTTCTGTCAAAAGCAATCTAGCATCCAGAGCCGGGGGAAGCTGGTCAGCCCGGACGGCAAGAGGCGAAGCGGGCCCGGCGCAGCTCCTGTGGTACCTGTCAGCCATAATTAGCGTCTCAGCGAACCGTGTCTGTTTGCCGTACCGCGATCAGAGCCGATAAGAGGAGCGGAGAGGGAATAAACACGCAGGTTTTACATTTACTTGCTTCCAACTGACCTTGTTTGGATGCTAAGTGCATAAAATTGCATAAATACTGTATTATTATTATTATTATTATTAATACATATAGAACTAGTTGGATCCATTCTTGTTTTTTTCCTTAGCAAGGTCTGTCCGGATCGATTAAATTTCCTTGTTCGTTACTGTTCTGTAGATCATTGCTTATTCATTGTTGAGATTTTCTGTTGTTGCATTTGGGTTCTTATGTTACTCTCTGGTTAAGACTTACTTTTCATCCTTAAAACCAAACATGGAGAAGCAGCGTCCAGTGTTCATATGTTCCTCTAGTTTGGAACAAACTCCTAGAAAACTGCCAATCAGCTGAAACACTGAGTGTTTTCAAATCACGGCTAAAAAAGTTGCTGATGCATGAACAAAATTGAGTGATTGTTCTTAATGATTTTAATAACAAATTGCAATGTTTCCGCAGTTCACAGTGCTTTAAATGATGAAAACATGATAGTGTTTTCATCATTTAAAGCACTTTGAACTTCCTTGCAGCTGATATTTTTTATACCAATAAACTCGACACACAGGTTTAGTAGTAGTTTAACGGCCCATTTCTAATTTGACCACCCCCCAAATCTCCATATGTGGTACCAAACACGTACATATCCAATGTTTTTTAGAGCATTTGCTATTTGAACCATTACCTCGCATTTTCTCCAAATGATAAATCATTGATGTGGGACATGGGCAGGGGTGTCAAAAGTATTCACACGCATTACCCAAGTAGAAGTATAGATATTAGTATCAACTCAAGCTTTTTACTTAAGTAAAAGCATAAAACTACTGGCTTCAATGTTACTTAAAATTTAAAAGTAAAAGTAATTAAGGGAAAAACAAAAACAGGCTACAGGGGCCAATAGTGCACAACCCAGCTCCCCCAAAACAAAATATTTCAAAAGCACAAATTGAGTGACTGTATGTTAGAAGAAAATTTTACTGTTGAAAGATTTGTTGATGTACTTGTTTCAAACCCAGTTACACCTATTGAATTTTAGTACAATGCAAAAACATTAAAAAATAAACCCGTGTACTACTGAGCAATATCCTTATGGTTCATGGAAAATAAAACAAAACGTCTTTACAATTAAAGACATTTGATTTCTGATATTAAAACTGTAAGAACTGTAAGCAAATCTTTCTAGGACACTTCTCATACAACCACATTCAAATTTGCTCAATTCGGATGGCAGTTTCTATTGTGGATATTTTTCTTTTACGATGAGAAGTGTAATGAAAATAAACTGAAATGAAATAGGGTTAACAAGGCTATTTTTAAAATGTAAGAAGTAGAAAGTACAGACAATTTAATGAAAATGTAAAGTATAAGTAAAAAGTCAGCAAAAAAAAATTTCTACTTGAGTAAGGTAACAAATTATTTGTACTTTGTTGCTTGACACCTCTGGACACGGGTCATAATTCTGCACCAGCAGAGGCTAGATGTGGTGAATCTGGACGTAAACAATGTCTGAAGCAAGCAGTGCTGAGTTTTGCTTTAACCTTTTTTAGCTTCCCTGTTATGATCTTGTGAAGATACAGTCGGCCACCATGGCTCAAAATTGTTATCCTTGGTGTTAACATCACACATAAGTCTGATAGCGGTCATATTTAGTTAGAAGTCTGAAAGACCAAGCAAAAAAAAAAAAACAGAATTAAAAATCAAGACCTGATGTTTGAACATAAACCATAGTTGTAGTCTCCACTGTGGGTTTCCTCTAAAGGCTTTTCCGCATCCTGATTAACTTCACCTAAAGCTTCCTAACTGGTGATTCCTCATGCAGATTTTTTTCAGTAATTGGTAGGATGGCCTTTAAACTGCCAGACATGTGTCCAGTCATGGTTCAATGAAAGCAAACACTAGTTTCTAAGTTCAGGACATAGAAATAAATCATAAAAACACCATAAAGGAACTAAAATGTGTTCCTGACTTGATATGTTTGGATGTGCTGATCGTTTTGCTTTGATCGGTGACTGACCTCAGAAAACCTTGGACCATTTAGTCTGTTCATGAAAGTCTTTACACGTGCACAAAGGAAGGACACCCCACCCACACACCCACCGCTGCCATCTTTTATCTGTTTTTATTACCCAGAAACGCCCAAAAGTGCCGCCGCCACACGTGATGAGCCGACACATGCACACAAACCGAGCGAGGAAGTGTTGAATAAAAAAGCAGAAAAGGAAAGAGAACCCAAACACCAAAACAGCATTAATCCCCAGAGGAGGTCTCTAAAAGGGTTTTTTAAAGCTGATGTCCACCACACAGAGGCTTTCCAGGTCAACTCTGTTTGCGGTGGCAATGCTGCTGAAGCATTCATGCTTTACGCCCTCACCTTTCCACTCTGCTACTTCCTATTTCTTCACCTCTCTCATGCCATCTTTCCCCTCTCTCTGCCCACCGCATTTATAAAAGTGCATTTCTCAGCATATCATTGTCCCCCCCTGGAAAAACATGGGCAAACATCCATAATTCTGTGGTGAATTCTGCAGGATTTCGTTCCATTTTCTGCAGTGAAAAGGCGAAAAAAGGTAAAAAACATGGGAATAGTTGTTTCATGGAGAATAAACCTGCTTCTCCCACATCTAGTAAGCAGCAAACATGACATAACATATTAGCATAGCTGAGCCAGTTATTTAGTCCCGTTATGCTAACTTAGAGTCTTGGACCATTTAAGGTCATCTATAACGTAGTATGAGCTAAATATGAACATAGCTTAGTTCTAAAATCCAGAATCTGTCTAAGAACAAAGCCAGTTCTAACTAACTTAAAGCTCCTGTAGTAAGACGCTGGATCAACTTCAGTCCATTAGTTTATGGGGCAGATCTGCCTCATCCAATATGGCCGATGTGTCGCCGCTGCTGGGACCAAAACGTGTGTTTGTTATGGTGGCGCACGGAGGTGATGACATCACTACGCGAAGCGCCGGACGGTTCACTTTTGGGTTAGTGTCAGTCAGAAGTGAGAAAATAATCAAATATTTCAGATTTCGGCCAAAAAATGCAGGATCAGTAAAGTCAGGTGAATTTACATAATTCTGCAATTTCTGCGCTTAGATGCTATTTATGCTGTAAAATTTTTAAGAATTATGCGCACCCCCGAATATTGTGAGCCCTTAACTTGGTTTTGAGGGATTTCTGTGATCGCAGAATCACGTTCTTTCAGGAGGGACTGAAAGCAACAAGTGCACAGAGGAAAGGGAGAAGGCGGAAGTTTTTAACCATCTCTTACATCGATCATTGGTCATGAGATGAGAAAAGAAATTTATGGACCAATCTTTATCAGAGTTTCTCAAATCAGAGGCTTCTGTAGATCTGCAGTAATACAGACTGTTACAGGATTTCATTCTTAACCCCAACTGTCAGCGTTCACAACAAATCTTTAAAGAAACTTGTATAATATGAGATAAGAATGTGTAATTTCCTTTAGGGGTTAACAAAGTACTGTTTGTTTTGATTGAATTTGAACTGAAATCTATGGGCAGCTTCTAGTAAAAACAGACCCCACAGCATCGTGCTGGGAGGTTTGTTAGCTTCATGTGGAACTAATCACCAAGTTTATTATTGTATTCTGGACTAAAATTACATTAAAAGGATGAAGGCCTTTTTCTTCCAAAAAAACATCAAGCCGTGTTTAAAACCACATTCATACGTCTTTTTGTGAGATCAAAAAATAAAGATACAAGGTTAAAGGACTAGTTTTAAAAAAAGCAACACAGAAAAGCAAAATTGATAAAAAAAAAAATCAGGCATAAAAAGAAGAAACCATATACGTAAACAAACAGAGATGTGTTTGACAAATAAAGCTCAGTAGATCTGGAATGAAAGATCCGACAATGACTGACATTTAACTGCGGGGGAGATAGTGAGGGACACGGGAAGCAGGGAAGTACAAAGTAAAAAAAAAAAGTGAGGGCTATGAACTCTAAAGATTATAATCTGGACACAAAAACTAACACTAACTAACTTTAAAAAGCACATAAACAACAGAACACAGAAAAAAATAAGAGCTTTAAAACAAAAGACGTCATTTTGTTTTGAAAACTGAGCGACGAAACCAACAAATATTCACAAACAAAATGATCTAATAATAAAAAAAACTATGCAGCCGACTAAACACAAAAGCCTTGTGGGAAAATGTATCCATGCTGAACAATAAATACTTAACAAATGTGTGGAGATGTGTATTATTTAGCTATGATAGTTTTTTTTTTCAACAGCAAGTACAAACTAAGTAACTTTTCAACCCTCATCAAATATGTTCACAACTTTTGTGATCATACGTCGACTTGCCTGAGGGGGCAACTTTGAGGAGGGTGGCAGGAACCCTGCCACACAAAACAACTACAAATGTGCTGACTGCTTAACAGCATACGCCATTCTCCCAGGTTCTTATCGCCAACATCATCATCTGAGATTATTTCAGCACAATTCCATTCATCAACCTCATCGCTATTCATCCTCATCACACAGTGCAACAACAGGAAGTGACGTCGATACGTACCACCGTCTAAAATCCAACTACAATCCAACTGCAGACGAGCATGAGATCAGGATGTTGTGAGGAACGTAGAGGTGGGAATATGAAGAGATGATTTTGTTTATTCTGATTCTGGTTCTTTTTCTCTCTATTTACTGATAATGAAATAGTTTTTTGCTATAAACCCAGTGAAGAGATAGAGAGAGCAGTGACTCCATATCATGTTTTTTAAGTTTTATTGTTATTTTCCCTTCTTTAATAATGATTTGACACAGGATCTGCATCCTCCAATTAAAACTGAGCCATCTTGGGGTTAAACAGTTCCTCCTCTCCCCCTTTCTCTCTGACCCACCTCTGTCTCTCTCTCTCCACTTCCTGTCAAAGCTAATATGTTTTGCTTTTGAATCATGCTGTTATTTTACATAAATCGAAACATCAAGCGACGGTGAAACAAATGCACCACGCTGCTCTGTATGTTATTAGACGGAGGTCTTTAGCTTATCTGTTCTTATAAGACCCCCCCTGGGCTCAGTAATGGGATAATTAAAATCGATACGGTAGCATCGTCGCTCGTGACTTTCCAGCAGAAACAAACGGAGGAGGACATTTCGTCCTTGTGCTGCAGGTCTTATCATCATCAAAACCTTTTATTTACTCCTATTATGTTCTGCATTTAAACAGAAAAGGAATCAGCGAACGTGAAAACAGCTCATATTAGTTCTACTATATAAATGGGAAATCCTCAGAAGTATCACAAGTTAAAAATAAAATGAACCAATGTGTTACATGTTATTATGAATCCCTTGATATTATGCTAATAAACTGTTTACAGGACAATTTCTGTCTGAATTTTAAGAGATTTCAACAATAAAGTTTCATTTTATAGAACAATATATAGTTACTTTGTTTCCTTCAGTTGTTTTGAAAATGCCATAAATATCAAAAACAAGTTTTACTTCACATCATAAGCATATGTGGAGACTTGAAATCCGCCTCCGTCTCTTTAAGAAGCTCCTACTTTTCCGACTTTCTGTCTTTATAGTGTCATCAAAATTATGATTTTCCAAGCCATCCCTTGATCCCATTCAAGACAAATGTTGGGTTTTGTTTTACGAAAGAGCTACAAAAGGTCCAATACTGTTCTTGGAAAATGGAAACTCAGACCATATACTAGCAAACGTCTGCCGAGAGTGATTCAAGGATTCACACTAACAAGCATGAATGACTCAAAGGAACTCTGTAGGCACAATTATGATGACATAATGCATTTTTAGGACACAATGACATGATATAAAACAAAAAAAGTCAACAGGTAGGTAATAAAGCCATAAAATAAAAGGTCAATTAACTTTGACCTCCTAGGATTTAGAGGAGAAAGTTAATGAAACATGTAAAACTTTGCAGCAGAATCAAACAAAAACAAAAAATCTAACATATTTAGAACATTTTTGCACCTAAATCGTTGAGTTTTCATCAATTTTACCTCAGAAACAAGAGATTTTGAACTTTCCATACCTTGTTACCTCTTTCTTCCGCTTTAACGTGGCTCTAACAAAAGAAGCCTGTTTTTGCTCCATCTTCCCTCCAACTTAACATTAAATTGTAAACTAAACTGTAAACCTTTTCTCAGAGTTTTAAACCAACAACTCGAACATTTGTGGACCCAATAGAAGTCACAACAGAGACGAGGGTTTCAAATGTGATCTTTAAAGGTCAGCTGGTCAGACTGGAAGTGGCACAACTCAGATTTTTGGGTTAGTGAAACGATCAGAAGTGGAGCATTCACATTGTCATGAGCAGGTCAGATATGTGTCACATATTTGCATGTAAAAGTCAGATTCGGGTTTCATTTGCCTGCTCTGGGAACTTATCCAGTGGAACCAAAGTCTGGTGGACAACAAATCAAGAACCAGGGTCATTTGAAGCTGACAAATCTGGTTGGACAAGTGAGGACTATAAATGCTGAGGCGTGGGATCGCTGGGTGAGTAATAGGTCCGCTGATTAACTGATGATTCACAGACGAAAGAAGCAGCCAGGAAACAAAAATGGAGGCGACACAACGGGACAGAAACACAAATGTAACCACAGAGCAGAGGAACAGTAAGTTTAGGGAAGCCTTTTTACGCAGAGCAGGCTTTCAAAACTGAGGCAAGATAAATACAATGAAATGAAATGATTGAGTGGGATAAAAAAAAGAAAAAAAGAGCCTGAAGCAGCAGACAATCTCTTATCCATTTTGTGGAACAACTGGAATGATATTAGGTAAATCGGATAGTGTTACAGCTTCATTTCCTCCATCTGTGACTCACACACCCTTTTCTCTCTTTGCCCCACCACCTACATCCCATCACTCTCACGTTTCCCATCGGTTCGTGCAGTTCAGGCTGATATTCTGACACCTTTTGTGATCTGCAGCTCCGCCCCTCTCTTATCCCAGTTTTAATGAGCCAAACCCACCAGAGGGGCTGCAGCGTTCATCGTTGTACTCTTGATGGTGCGTGGAATGAGGCATTGTGGGGCCTTAGATGACAGTTGATGTTATTTTTGATTTGTTATCAGGGATTTTAAAGAAGTGGATGTTTCAAAAAGTTGGGAATAAATAGGTCAAAGCTGTTATTTCTGATGTCTTAACAGCATGACATGGTTAGTTAGTTTCATGTGAACTCCAGCCTTTGCAGAGCATTTAAGGAACTGTTCGGTCTCCTCGTCTCTTTTTAATTGCTTTCTTTATATAAAACAGAACAACTAAATGGAAACGTTTTGAAGCTTCGCCTGTAACCATGGCAATCAATGTCGAAATCCACACTAAAATGTTTCTTTTTTATTTGACTTGCATTAACATTAAATCCCCTAAAAAGCCCAGTTTACAAGATACCAGACAATTATTAATTAACCATCTATAATAAAGGTTTTTATATCTTCTCAAACAAGCCGTTTTTTTTTTTTTTTTCAGCATCACGGCAAGCAACAGAAGGCTTACATGCATGTGCTTGCCAGCCTTTTACCTCAAATAGACTTGTTAGTTTAGTTTAACTGGCTATGAATCATCCAGGTGTAAAAAAAAAAAGGCTTTTATATTTAAGAGATGCCACATTAACATACAAACTTAGCAGAACATTTTATATTTTTATGCTTCTTCTTAACATAAAGTCCTAGAATTATTAATTTGCACTATGGTGTATAATTCTAGTGCTATTTTGCTTTATTTTATTATTTTCTATATATTTATATTATATATATTTATATTATATATTTAGTATTTGTGTTACTTTTTTATTATGTCATTTTTTATAGTATTTTTATATATTTTGTTTTATTATTATGTCTACTTATCTTGTATTACTTTTATTTTTCATAATTACATTGTAATTATTGTTTTCATGTATTTATTGGACCCTCTTCAAGTTTTTCATGTCATTGTTATATTGTTTTTTTGGAGTTAAAACTGTTTATTAAACCTTTTTTATTATTTATTATTATGATTATTTTTATTACTTTAGGAGTAAAATCTGTTTGTTACATTTTTTCATGGTTTATTATTTTATTGTTATTATTCTTTTAAGGAGTTAAATCTGTTAAATCTTTTTAATTTTAGTATCATCATTACTGTTACTATTATTATTATAGTAGTTAAATTTGTTTATAGTATTTTTTTTAGTGTTTATCATTTAATTATTATATCATAAGTTAAACCAGTAGTTCATTTATAAAATTGAAACCACAGAAAGCAAATGAGTTTCATTTCAAACACCACATCAATAAAGTGAATCATATGCTTGGTTGTATTACAGCAGCTGCAAAATCTCTGAAAATTATACAATTTCACACGCTTTTATAAACAAAATATAAAGTCTAAATTACGCTCATTATGGCCATAATAAAAAACAATTATAATTCGCACTTCGGTTGTCTTTTGAATTAATTTTGAATTACTCTTGATTGTTCAAAAACAACTCAAACTAAGAAACAACAACAACAACATTCTGTTGCGAGCTTACAATTTGCCGCTCACGCTCAGGTGTTTGTGATCGTCGTTTATTCTCTTTATGGTGAGACGGGCGAATGAGATGCAAACAGGCGGACGGCCGCCAGAGAAAAGGCATCGATCTCCACCGTGATGTCACTGGGACGAAGCACCGCTCAGGTGACCTTTAAGTTTCACCGACGGCTCATTTACAGACAAGAATCTGCAGCTGCAGCTTCACTGAGGCCTCTGTAATGTCCACCAAAAGTATGAAATATGCACGACGACTAACCTTTGACCTGGAGATACTGCGCCAGAACCTTCATATATCATGTTTTATGTCCTTGCCTTTTGGGGTTTTTGTGATTTTATGCTCTTTTTTATATGTGGGTGTATGGAGATGTGCGAGGACGTGATCTTGAATCTATTTGACACCGCGTAGCTAAGCTGGAAAATGCTGTTATTATTAAGGTTGATGTGAGAGATTAATATGATATTATAGGCTATATTAAATTGTTTCAAATCCCACAACAATGGATACATTTCACTTTTACTTACAAAAATACTTTCAAAGGTAAACTGGAAACCAAGGAAGATCTCAGATAAATGCTCGTGCCTCTCATGTTTGTGTCCCACAAGTCCCAGCGTCTGGCAGAAACCCAGAGGAACAGATAAAACAATTTGTTATGATCACAGATGTAGGTCAAAAGGAGGAGGAAGTACTCGGATGTAAACAAACACGCGTACAGTTAACACCCACAGTCCGCCTCGGTCTGTGTGGCTCATCAGGGCGTGTGTGCCAACCCGTCTAAAAGCACGTCGTCTTAAATGAGAACCTCGTTACCAGTGTCTGCCATTAAAACTATTAGCACTGTGACGTAGAAGTATATTTGCAGTGAGGTCCTAGAAGATGAGGACAAACACCTAAACCGTCTTAATAATGGAACAATCAGAAAGGCTAAGAACAAAACTAAACGTTTCTGTTTTTTCAGTCAGAGGAAACTACAAGAATGTTAGTTTCTCTACTGGTTGTAGTTCTGGTGCAGCTGGAAGGATTTTTGCACTTACTTTCTGACTTTGGGAGAGTTGTTATGATCCATACCTTTAGCAACGAGGTATTGTGATTAGCGTGCTGAAGTAATACCAGAACTACGACTGCAGGTGCTTTAGGAGTTGAAAAGGCTTCAATGATGCACAGCAGAGAGGGAGAAGGAGGAACTTCAACCCATGTTGGGTCATAATGGGCAAGGATCAAATCCCCTACTCCAACATCTCTTTCAACCACACGTCCAGACAGAAATTTGAAAAGGAGCAGCAAAAGCAAACGAGGTGGATTAGCGGTGCTTGCCAACAACTATTGGTTTCATCCAGGGGGTCTTACCGTGTAATATTTTGTCTGCCGACCAAATGTTGGCGTGATGATCACGAGTCAGAAAGCAGAGGGCAGTCAAAGGGCAGTAAAGACTTATTGCAAGTTATAGGAGATATACCAAAACCTTCACATTCTACAACTGAAGACACTGATTTAATATTACTTTCACTTATTGTTTTGGGGATAAATAAAGTATAATTCAATCGACCTGAACTCTACACTTTGACACCAAAGAAACTAACAATAAGTGAATTCTCTCTAAAGCTGAGTTAGTTGTTAGTTCTAGGTAGTTCCTGTAATTTAATTTACATTTTTGCATAAGAACAACTAAGATCGCGCGTCTCTTCTCTGCTGTCCTTCTGCAGTTTGCGGACCTACCGTCCTCCGGTCGGGAACAACCAATCAAAGACGAGAGGATTCCCTGTAAATGTAACCATTACCCAAACCAAAGCAAACTGGTGTGTTGGAGCACGAGCGTGATCGACAGTGTGGAGACTTCCTTCGGCTTTTAAATTGTTGTTTGTAGCGGCGTAGTTCTGCAAAATGCAAGAGGAAACCTTACAGAAACACCAAAGGAGCTTTGATTTTCACCCGATACTTTTGTCAGTCTGTCAACACGTAGCAACAGTTTTAGCAAATGTTTAAAAAACATTTATTATAAAAGGTATTTTCTCCACTAACTTTAAGTAAATAGGATTGTGTCTTAAATTCGTTGGGCTTCACTAAAATGACTTAAAAACACTTTTTTATCAGCATAGTTTTGTCCTGGAATCTTTTTTTGAACTCTGACCTTGAGGGAAGTGATCTTTAGATGTTGTTCTTGTGGAGAAAAACAAAAAATTCCACTCCTGAGAACGTTCACAGGTTTTCTCACCGAGGTTTCTGTGGAGAAATGCTTTTGTACTCTCTCCAGGCGTCAGCGACATTGTCTCTCATTGTCTCATGGTTCTTATTATTCACCCAAAACTTTAAAGCTAGGAATATATCCCCCCTCCCATCCTGCTCTGTTTGATTTAACGGGAAAATCTCCATGGCGACAACTGATTTTGATGGACAAATGCCGTCTTTATTTCCATTAAAAAGCTCCGAGCTGAGACAAAGCTTCTGCTTTAATAAAACGCCGTGCTGTGGGGGGACAAAAAGCATTAAAAAAAAAAAAAAAAACACAAAGAAAAAAATAACAGCTTTGCACAAAAGGGATCATCAAGAAATCCCAAAGTGTGTCACAGAATGAATAACTGAACTTACCAGAGTTACACAGCATCCACAGGTCTTGACAGCTGGTAAACATATTCCGCTCCGCTATGTTTTTTAGATTAATTCTCACGTTTAGAGTTACTCGCGAATTCATTAACAGGAAAAGGATCAGAGCTTAAAATGCAGCAACAATACAAAATAAGGCATACGTCTGTTTTTCTTAATGCCATTCTCCCAGTTGTGTAATTAACCTCATGTCAACAGTTATTTATGCAGCTAAATATTCTTAAGCTGCGTTTTGTTCTTTATTTTGCAGCTGGATAATTCTTCAGAGTCCATTAGGCGACAGATTTAGTGGAACTACGATAGTCATCTCGAGACTGTTTAATTACTATCTGGGCTGGATCAGAGTTACGAGGCCCAACTAAGAAAATAACACAGCGAGTTTTAAAGCAAAATCACCTCTCAGCTTAAACGGAGGCCGAGTGGTGTTTAAAGTGCAATGGTTGGCTCTGATAATTGTGTTTCGAGTATTTACGTTGCTAATCTCTTCCTACGTTGTCATTATAATCAGAGTGGGAGGCCTGTTTTCCTTGAATGGACACTGAGCGCTTCAAACACGCAGATGATCACAGCAGCTTCATCTTTACGACGGCTCGCACCTAAGCCGGGATAAATCCACAAAGACGAGCAGGTTGTTGGGAAGATGGACGTTTCTGTCCATGTTTGCGGTGTCCCTGCGATTTGCAGACAAATTGGATGCCAGAGCAAACTTTGATTTGCCTTACAGCCATGATGCTTTTTCAGTTTTTTATTCATTTATTTTTTGAGTTTGACATGATTTAATCAGGCATTTGAAAAGTTTTACTAATTTTATAGTTTAGTGAAGCCACGGTGGAAATGCCAGTGCTGAAAAACTACATCACTGGATTTAACCAGTGGCGGTTGGCCAATAGAGGGCGCAAGGGCGCCGCCCCACAAACCCAATGACCTTAACTAAGACTTAAAAAAACAGACAAAAAATACAAATGAAAAAAACAAATATATAAAAAAATATGGTAATTTATATCTGTTTTGACGCGCAAGATAAATATTTCATCTTTAATGACGAGTAAAGTTTAGTTTGTGTTCGGATTGGTAACGTACTTCTGCTCTGGGGCGCAAAACTCTTTGCCCATAGACTCTCGTTAAAAGTTGTAGATGCACAGTAGCTCCTCTGCAATGCAAAAGATAGGAGCGTATTATTTTTTATCATTTCATTTGTATAACTTAATTTCTTTATGATTTTTGTGTTTTACTTTATTTATTTAGTTTAAATAATGACTTTATTTCCTCTTTATTTTCCCTTTGGCATAAATAAAGTGTTTTTGATTGATTGATTGAAAAGTAAACCTGTACATGAAATTATGTTTTTGTTGTTATAGTGTATAAGTGTTTTTATAATGTTATTTTTGTTTTCATTTTTGTTAATAAGCTGCTGTGATACCTTAGTGTACATTTGCTTGCTTTTCGGTGGACGTCTACTTTGGACGTAGGAAGCAGAATAATAACTGATTGGTTTTAGGTTTGGATTTTTTCTTTACCTCTCAGATTTATAGAGTCAGTCCTATTTGCACGGGACTAGTATTACCTAGGGACCTCCGATTAGTAATAATTGCGGATCTATTATGTCTCCATTCTTAATCCCTTGCAAATGTTGGTTATTTGTAATAATTCCGCCACAAGACACCGACCATATTTCACCAAACACAGAATGTCCCATTAAATTAGTCCCATGCAAATCTGCATCTCAGTGATTGGGTGATGTTTGTTGTTTTTATTAGATTAGATTAGATTAGATTAGATTATACTTCCCTCAGAGGGGAAATTAAAGCTTTTTGCACCTTATTCTAGTGTTTACAGGTTGATTCATGGAGGCTGCGGTTGAAATTGCGAACAGTTTTGAAACCATTTTAAGTCCAAAATTAAGCATCTCTTGGCCCATTTTCCTGAGAGACACATCCGCAAAAAAAGATCCACCAGAGATGCGAAATTTGGCAAAAACAACGATGTGGATGACTCGTGTACCAGCGTGCAGTAATCAACATTTTTGATAATATTACCAAAACAAGTTACCACCACAAGTAACACAGAGGTGTTGGCGGTGGGAAGTTTTCTTAGTATGTCTTAGGGCTTAAAACCTTCTTCCTCATTAGCTGTGGATCTCTGCAGCTCCTCCAGAGACACCGGGAGCCTCTTGGCTTCTTCTCCGTATTCTCCGTATTATAATCCTGCTTTAGTCATTTCCAAAACGTTCTCTCTGGTGTTTCCGGTTTGTTCTCCTTCATGTTGCTCTAACACATAAAATCCCAGCATGAAAGTTTGTGGTTGTAATGTGACAAAATGGGAAACTACGAAGACATTTTGAACATTTTTGCAGAAATAACCCCAAAAAAACGAAACAGTAAAAATAATTTTGTACAATTAGCTGTATGTCATGTTTTACCAAGTTATGAGATAGTTGTATGGATAGTTTCTGTGTGGCTGAAGTGTCAACATACCCACCAGTGGGTGCGCAAGCAGGGCACTAAAGCACCGCTTTAACAATTTGCACTGATGTGAAGTGGATGCTTAGCTTTAAATAATAAAAGAACCACATGGGAGCAATTTCTCTATGTAATTTTTAACAACTGCATTCACATTTAAAAAAAAGAAGAAACTGTTTCAAAGGTCTGGCCACAGTTTTCATGAATACGTCTGGTCCCTGCGGCAAGCAGTTGATTAAGATTGCCATTTTGAAGCCATAACAAAGCGCCTGTGATGGGCCACCGGGCCCCCCCCCCTTACGCGGCCTTGGCGTTGTTATTCCGAACACGCGGCTGAAGTTACAGCTGAAAATAATGTGTGAAAACAACAGGTTTAAATCCAGGCTGCATCATTCCGAGCACCTCCGTGACTCGACAGGAAATTGGAACAATACTGGAGAAAACAAGCATCGATCTTCCAATGAGTCATGTCGGGGAGCCGCAAATATTAATTGCAAGTCTGCAAGACGTCAAAAACAGCCCCGATGATTCAGAGAGGAGGGAAAATCAGGGGTTCGCTGAGCTGGAGCTCTGAAACTGACCAGAGGATTGTTCCGGGTCCCGGGGGGACCGAAGAAAACCGCAGCAGCAGACCGTCGCACAGATGCAGGCGCCCGAGGCAAAACCTTTTCTGCTCCTCGGCGTTGGACCTCGTCACATCCAAACTGGGGCAAAACTTTGTTGCAGGAGCCACAAACACAGACGGCAGGCCTTTCTCATCTCGTCTGTCGTTCGGTGCAGCCGCCGGTCTGAAAACAGAAACCCAGGCAAGCGTCTGTCGTCGCATTTCTTTACTACGACACGTCAGTGATTAATCATAGTCACAATACTTGTGAATAAAATCGAGCGGGTGAGGAAACAGTCGCGATGATCCTGGAAAAAAAATTAAAAACGAGCTTTTTTTTTCTTTCTTTTCAGTGTTTTGGCAAGAAATGTTTCCCACTAACAAGTGTGTAGCTGAAGCCTGAAATAGTATCTGCTCTGAGCCATAAGCTTGCTTCCTGCCAAAAGACATGCTGTTAAAACACATCAGCGAAATGTGTTTCACTGTTCAGCCTTTTTTCCCTCTCTCTACACATCGGTTTATTTCCAGCCTGACCATGTGAATTATTATTATTATTATTTTTTACTAAATCAGCTTTAACCTCTACTCCCTGTTCCTGATTGGATTTAGGAGACGCTTCCATACCGAAGCCCGTAAGTGAGCAGGTAAGAGATTACCTGATTAACCCTCTGGAGTCCGGGGTATAAAATAAATAACAAATATAAACTGTAAAAAATCAAAACCAACATACAATCTTTCACAGAAAAAAGTAATTAGTTACTTTTTTTTGCATAAAATGCTGGCGTTACCTCAGTCGTTTCTTGAAAAGCTGTTTACAAAACAATGTAACGTCTCACAAAAATGTTTAACAAACCAATTTTACCATGTAAAATGTACAATTTTATCAAACAACAAAGCTAGAGACCTACGGTTGTGGGTTAACCCAAACACCCTCCAAGGTTTTGCAGGCTTAAGTTTGAATGTTAAATGTTAAAATTCAAGACAACACAATTAGTCAGTCCCTCCAGAAAATCGTGATTCTGCGAACGCAGGAAATCCTGCAAAATCAAGGAAAGGGCGCACGATATCCAGGGGTGCGCATAATTCTTAAAAAGCTGCATATTCCCCACATAAATAGGATATAAGCGCAGAAATTGTAGAATTATGTAAATTGACCTGATTTTGCCGATCCTGCATTTTTTTTTTGTGCAGAAATTTTAAATAATGGATTATTTTCTTATATTTGACTGAGACTAATCTCCTCAAGCCAAAAGTGAATGAACCATAACAAACACACGTTTTGGTTCCAGCAGCGGCGGCACGTCAGTGCATCGGCCATATTGGATGTGTCAGATCTGCCCCGTAAACTAATAAAAGCAAATGGACTGAAGTTGATCCAGCGCTTTACTACAGGAGCTTTAAGTTAGTTACAACTGGCTTTGTTCTTAGACAGATTCTGGATTTCAGAACTAAGCAATGTTCATATTTTGCTCATACTACGTTATAGATGACCTTAAATGGTCCAAGACTCTAAATTACCATAATGGGACTAAATAACTGGCACAGCTATGCTGCTATGTTATGTCATGTTTGCCGTGGCTGAAGCAGGTTTATTCTCCTACATTTGGAAAACAACAATTCACAAGTTTTTCAGTTTTCCACATATTTTCGCCTTTTCATTGCAGATAACGAAACGAAAGGCTGCAGAATTTACCACAAAATCAATGATTTTTGCCCTCATTTTTCTGGAGGGACTGATTAATAAAAGACTCAACAATATAAGGCGATTGTGGCGGCTAGAGGAGAAAACCATTTCACCTTTAACAGAATAAGTCTGGACGATTTATTCCAAAGTACTGTAAACAGCTTTCAAACTGGTATCCTCCATTTCACTCTTTCCAATCTGTGAATTTTTCTCTCTACTTAAATCTTTTTCATGACTTATGAAATGGTCAAAATAACCAAGCAACCTCCTGTGAGTTTATTGAAGCAACAAAAAAACAAATTTTCTTCAGTAAGAAAATGACCTTAAATCTTTCATACTTTCAAGAAAGGCTTGAAACATCAATTGGTCGTTGGGATTTAGCAAATGTCCGTTTCTATCAGTATGAAATAAAAAGCTAGTTGTGAAATAACCAGCGAAGCTCAAAAATACAAAAGCTTGGATGGAAAGAATCAAAATGCAGACGTACACCTGATCACAAGGTCACGGTGGGCACCGAATGTTTTCAAATCTTAATGAACTGAAGCAATTAAGTGCAGAAAAAGGGGCCAAATATCCTCAACGCGTGTCAGGGGTGTTTCATAACAACTTATTATTTCTATTATCATTATTATTATTAAGTCATTGGGTGATTGTTGTTATTCCTGCTCTGGAATAAGTCTGCTTAAAGCAGATTTGGTCGATTGTGGTGGCCACTGTGGACAAAAGTGGTAGTGTTTTGCCTGAAGGAAGACTACATTTCCCATGAGCACCAGCGCATAGCATTGTAAAATCCTGATCTCCCGGTTGCCTGCAGTTGGATTGAAGTACATTTCTTTTTCCAGTGTCTGTGTTAAGGATGAATAGCGATGAGGTGATGAATCACCGATAAAGTCAAAATCTGTATTTTGTATCAGTTCTTTGTTCAATCCTCAATTTTTCCAGTAGAAACCAGTAGAACCTTCTCAGCCCTAATATGAAAACAATATTTCTAATGTTGGTAATACTGCAAAGATTAAAAACAAAAAATCTATTCCAGAAAGCTAAAAATTTATATTCTCTGGCACTACAGAGCCAATTGTTACCTTCTGGATTAAGACTGATTAAAGTGTGTGTTTCTAACTATTCGACACAAATTAACTGATAGTAATTACCCTGCAGTTCAGTAAATACATCTTAAATCGGGTCAGCCTAATACATGAACTCACCTGGCCTGACTGTGTTGGCATTAACTAGATCATTAATTAAATAAAACTGAGGGTGCGAGGCTTTCAAAAGGTTACTTGAACAGCACTTCATCGTAGTTTGTCAAATTAAAGCAGGTAAACACATAGGAGCTGTGTGGTGCTCCCATCAAACCCACACAGACAGACAGGTGGGGATGTGAGTTTAACATTGTGGTATTTACACCTTCAGGTAGGGGTAACCGGCATTGTTATGCAAATGAGTCTGCATTGAAAAGAATGGGCCTGTAGACCTTAATGAGCTGTTGCACCTGGTTGCTTGACAGGTAACGGGGTCCTAACAAGAAAGCTGTCAATTAAAAACAACAACACAGGAGGATTATAATAGAAGAAATCCTTCAAGAAAGCAACTCGGCTCTTTGTGTCGAGTTGCCCGAGCAAGCGCAAACAGAAAACAACGAGGTGTCAGGCGAGAACCCTGAAGGCGATATGACCTAAATTAGTAAATCCCTTTTTAAATGCAAGAGTTCCAGCCCTCATGCATTTAAATACACGGGTAGGAATGTTGAACCGGGTTAGGCATTCTTAGAATTCTTCCACTCATCGAGTGGAAGAATTTATAAGGTAAAAAACCAGTCACAAAATGCTGCACGCTCATTCAAGCAGATGATTGATGCAGGAGGAGTTGTTACTGACAGCGACTCAAAGCAGTCAGCTGGTTTTCCTTAGACAGCAAACCTTTTTTTTATCAATTTGAAAAATAAACTGAACTAGACTGCACGGTTTTACAACAAGGAACAAAGTGACTTTTAGTATGATTAGACACAACCAACTTAAAGCACACTAAAGAAGTTTCAGCTTTGGTCAGGTTTGGCGAGTAGTTATTCTGCCTGTTCACAATCCGTGTGCCCGAAAGTATGTTCTGGTTTAGCAGTAAAGCAAACAAAATGAACAAAATATTCTTGGTTTTAATACCATTATAAATGAGAAATAATAACCTTTTTTATTTTAAATGCAAGGTAAAATTATCAATACAGTGCGACTAGCTCCTACAGGAAGTTAGAAAAGTACAGGTACAGTTATTTTCCTAGACAGATGTGGCCTTAAAGCAACATTTAAGAAGTTTCAGTTTCGGTCGATTTTGGTTGCCCAGTGTGGACTAAAGCGGTAGTGTTTTTCCTAAAGAAGACTGCATTTCCCATGAGCACCAGCGCATTGAGTGGTAAAATCCTGATCTCCTGCAGTTGGATTGAAGTAAATTTCTGTTCCCAGTGTCTGTGTGAAGGATGAACAGCGATGGGGTGATGATTCTAATTGTGGTGAAACATCATCATATGATGTTGGAGATAAGAAACGGGGGAAGGGACGTATGCTTTAAAGCAGTCAGCACATTTGTAGTTGTTTTGTGTGTCAGGGTTCCTGCCACCCTCCTCAAAGTTTCTTAGTGCAGGTTACAGCGATATAGACCCGTTCACCATGACAGAGGCGTCATTCAATAAGCTGTAAGTTTATGTACGATCACAAAAGTTATGAAAATATTTTATGAATGTTGAAAAGTTATTAAGTGTTGCTTTAACTTCGATGGATATAAATTAGATGTTTTTGTTGTTGTTGTAAAGTTCCTTTAAATGACACTTATTGTGTACCGCAACTATTTAATTATGATAGTAAAGGTGCATCTTGCATTTTTATTCAAGAAAATCCAGGATTAATATTCCAAGCTGTTCAATGTTTTTTTGTTAATGACTGAACACCTCTTGAACTTTGTGTAATATTCTCCGCTTTAATTCGGCGTCTCTCGTTGATTAAACAGTTAATAAGGCAAACATTTCTCCAGCTTACCGTCCGCCGGCAGGGATCTTCCCACCTGAGGCACGGATATTCTTTTCAGCAAACGGAGCTCTCAAGCCTGTTGTCTGGAACATTTATTAATCAAAAACCAACAAAAAACCCACAGAAGTGCAGAAACAGGCGAGTCCTCTAATTCGTATTATGAACGTCAGAATGCCCAGCAGATCCTGCCTCATAAACAAGCCGGTAATTTGTGCTTTGATATGAAATGCAAATGAAAATCTCCAGTCAATGGGGACGTGAACCGCTCCATGGCAGGAGCGAGGAGAACATCTTAGGCTTCCTTAGTCCGCACAGACAGATGGTGAGGGAAGAGTGGAGATCAGATCAACTCTTCTGTGAATTAAACGAGTAAACAAAGCTGACAGAATCAGAGATGTCAGAGTCCACAATCCCCATCAGTTCATCTCTAATAAATTCATGTATTTCAGCCTTTTTTTCCCTTCCTTCCTACTTTACAGAAGCTATAGTTATTTAAAGTTTAACTGAAAGAAGTTGTGTCAAATTAGTTTATTATCTGTTAAATAATCTCTGTGGCTAAATAAGCAACACGGCAGGTGGCTTATTTACCTGAGCATCTCTAAAGGGAATCAGCTGGTTCTAGTAATCCTCTTTAAAAATAGAAATAAAATATTCAAGGAGTTGGACACAGTCTAGTTGTTTAGTTTTATTTAAATGGACTAAATGAGAGGAGGTTTGGTTGCAGGGCAGGCCAGAGGAACAGCCAGCTGAAGGTATTTTTCCTCCAAGGATGAAATGTGTTCATCCATCTTCAGGTCATTAAAACCCTCGTCAGGTTAGGAGTGTTAGACGTTGGTACTGCTGGAATAGAAACAATAAAACATCAGAAGTCTAGTGCTAAACATGTAGTATGTAGTGTTTATTTAGTTATTTGTATAAAAATATTTAATTTTCATGCTATTTTCAGCCGTTTGGGTCACAGAAGCTCTGTGTGAAAATCCAGATATCCTTTGTCAGAAGTGATGAATGGGATCTCAAACATGTTCTGGTTCTGTTAGAAATGCCAGGAAACCAGATGCCCGAAACACTTCCGACTGACTTGTTTCAAGTGAGCAGGATATGGAGGAGCTTATTTCAGCGAGTTAGACTCAGAAAGAGGAATCAAGGAATTTTATTTGTCATCACATCACATGTGGTACATGAGGTGGGACGAAATTCTAATCTCACGGTCCAGTTTACACCCTGAGAGCAATTTTAAAATAGCTACATAATAAGAATAATATAATAAAATATAAAGAAATATCAGAGAATAGGATTTTGACTACACAAAACCTACAATATGGGACTTCGGACATAGCAGCAATGAAAATTCGGAGTGCAAAATTTGCTGTAGCAGCATGGATGGTTAATAAAGTGACATATTAAAGTGACATATTAAAGTGACATTTTAAAGTGACATTTTAAAGTGACATTTTAAAGTGTGATATTAAAGTGAACAGTGCCGGTTAAATGAGAACGTTTTTTTTTTTTTTTCATTCCTAATTGTCCTTGCGTGTGTTTGAGAGTCTCACAGCTTCAGGAATGAAGCTGTTTCTCAGTCTGGTGGTTTTGCACTTTACGCTCCGCAGCCTCCTGCCTGAGGGGAGCTGGACAAAAAGTGAGTGTGCTGGGTGGGTGGGATCCTTCATGATGCCGGAGGCCCTCTTGCTGCATCTGGAGGTGTAAATGTCTGTGGTGCTGGGGAGGCTGACTCCAGCAGCTCGGCTCATCTCAGTACACCTCTCTTTGGAGACACCTTGAGCAACTATATTTACCTTTCTAGTCAAGAACTAGCATGACTGATATTCTGTATAGTTTTGTGCACATGGATGTAAAATATTTAGTATCTTTTAATTATTTCTGTGAGACAGCTTGGTAGAGGTGGTTTATATTTAGGATTTAACTCAATAATAGACATCTTTCTAATATTAAAAAAATAGAGGGATCACAGGGGTGTGTTGAATTGTCTGATGAATTTGTTATTTATAGTTTGTTAACATCCACAAGATCTTTTATTTTTCTTACATTTCATAACAGGAACTGCGTTGGGATTATTGGACGTACTCCACACCAAAGCAATAGAAGAACTAATTGTGAAGATAATTGTTTAAATCAGTGCTGTAAAAAGGTTGTGGTTCCTTGTGCTCATTAATCAGGAGTGCAGAGCGAATGGTGGAGATATGGAAGACCATTAGTGTTACATTTCTGTGCTTTTTAAGACCTTATAACATCTAAACAGGCAAACTATCTAACTTTGTATAAAATTTCAGTCTTCATGCTACCTCAGTTCTGTATTGCATGTATTAAGAGCCAAACTGAAACATTTTTGTTTATATTTTTTATGACAGCTTTTACGTGATGATGTATTTCTCATTTTCAGATTTAATCAAAATATTGTTTGACATACGGCGTGTGGTTCAACTATTTTTAGAAATTGTAATAATAACTGTGAAATTAATCATTTTCTAGTGTGTGTAGGCAGCAACTATAGATCCTCCTCAGTAACAATGATGGTTTGTGTTTGTCTTCTTATGTGAAGGGTAACGTTATAATTAAGTGAGTACAAACCTGTTTTTTTATTTTTTTATGAGACCCTTATTGGTGTTTGATTTATTGATTTTAGTACCTCCCTTGTTGGTACTAAAATCATACTTTTTAACAGCCTCGCATCAAACTGAACAGCCATTAGTTTATGACTCGTTCATCCTGAGCACCAGATTAGATTAGATGTTGCAGGTTTTGTTGAACGTAACGTAGCCGTCGTCAGTATCGGTAGCAGAACACATGAGATGCCTTTAGATGAAGTAGCCGGTAGCCTTCCTACCAGGATTTGTTGTTAAGCTTGTTAAATTTTTATCAGTATTTAAACTTAACCTGTAGTTCGCCTTAATAGCAGTTATCTGGATTAACATTTAGCCTAAAGCAAATGTTAGCTTAAGTTTTTAGAACAAAATTTTAAGTTAATGCCAGAGATGCATCATCCTTCATTAGATCCCAGATTGTATGAGGTTTCATCTATTAGCTTCTTTCACTTGCTGGACTTAAACGAGTTCATAATTTCTTTCGTTTTTCATTGTATTTTTTGAAATTTGAATTTCAGATGAATGACCCTTTTTTGAGACAAGCTTCTTGTCATAAAAATGTGTATCAGTCATCTAATACCACACTGAAAGTATTTCAAATTACGTAAACAAGCAAACAACCAAAGAAAAAAGATAAATGTTTCTAGCTCTAGTTTAGCTCTAAAAGAAGACTTCTGGTCCCAAGTATGTTGTTTTAAGAAATGCATTCCTTTTTCCATCATGAAAAGGTCACATTATTCTAACAATCTGTTATGTTAATTGTAGAACCGTGGAGTCTCAATTAGCATGAGAAAAGAAAATAGACATACTTAAAACAAGACTATGTATAAAAGCAAAATAGGGCATATTCATACATTGAGTAAAATGTAATCTGGCAGTTTAACTGTATTAAGCTCCACGGTAAAGTAGATTTCCAAAGTAAAAACAGGATGGCTCTAAAGTGCTCTTGTTGTCTCAATGTTAGTGTCAATGATAGAGGGTTAACAGATGGCTGCTGGAGACTGGAGCCGAGCCGCCCTGTCAACAAGCGAGGCTGCAGACGGTCTGAAAGACATTATGACAGAATAGCAATACATTTTTAGGAGCAGAGATCGGTTGCTGATTCCTTCCATGATAATGGCTTCGACGTTTACAGGAAAGTGATGGTAACTAAATGGTGAGAGCCTAGTGTGACTGTGTGTGAAAGGATGAGTGACAAAGCAAGAATAGCTCTTACTGCCAGAAATTAAGGCAGTTCTGCTCGAGGACATCTTTAATGATCCAAATGAAAGCTTCATGTAACATCCCCAGATAAGGTTTGGTTCTCTGGTTCATCAGGTGGAAGGTACAACTTTTATATATAAATATGGCCTGGAACAAAAATAGCAACCAGTGTGACACATCTGTCGAATATGACAAACATTCAGGTACAACCCAGGAAAATAATTGGACAAACAAAACAGTTTTTTAAGGTGATCAGATGAACATATAGACTGCTAGAGTTGATTTTACAAAGTAGACACAATATTACATATATCATTAATTTGACCATAAGCTATCTAGAGGAAAAACCCTAGCCAGGGTCAGGGGTAACAGTGAAGAGATAGAGGGAAGTACAGAGAGAGTAGTAGAGGGAGTATAGAGGTATGGGTAAGGGTTAGGATAGGAGATGCTCTTTGAATAGGTGAGTTTTTTGAAAATAGAAAAAAGAAGTAGAGTATTGTTTCAGAGACCGACCGGAGGCCAGACTGCACAACTAAACAAGGAATGTCTAAAGTCCATTGAGTACCAGAACAACTCTTAAGTTGCGTTAGTAGCTGGGACACTAATAAATCAAACACAGCATCAGTCAACTAGATCACTGGTTGTGATTATTAAAAGCCTCATAAAAGCCAAGAAATACAGTAGACTGGTCATGGATAAGATGTTGAAAGATTTAAAACAATCAGTACAAGGCACAACTCCAATCCTACTAAGACGTGGTTAACTACCTTCAAAAAACTTGTGGGAGAGTCTAGAGACTGAAAGACTATTAGTTGTGCTCTCCAAAAATACAGCCTCTATGAGAGTGACAAGAAGTAAGAGTCATTAAAAGAAGTTTGTAAGGAATCCTGTTTGCAGTTTGTTACAACACATGTAGAGATACATGAGGAAGCTTGGATCAACACAACCATTGCATACAGTAGTAGTAAGATTTAGATCAAAGCATACTAATGGGTTTAAATAAGCTAAAAGTACCAAAGCTCAGACTTAAATCCAGTAGAAAATCTGTGACGAGACTGGAAAACCATCCAATCTGACTAATCTCATTTTGGACAGAACGCAAAAAAATGTCTGTTTTTAAATGTCCATACTATATAGTATTTATACTGGGGGACTTAAAATATAAATACTGTTGAAAATATTTTTTATCCAGGATAAATTTACAGAAACATGAGTAGCTACTCTTCCTGTTCACAAATATGAACTCTCTGTGTGGTCTGGTTAGCCAATTTATAGTTACTTACAAAGTACACAACGTTTTATAGTTATCATCAATATGACCATGAGCTCCTTAGAGGAAACTCCCTAGTTAGAGTCAATATGACAGCGAAGAGATAGAGAGAAGTACAAAGAGAGTACTAGAGGGGGTATAGAGGTGTGGGTAATAGTTAGGATTCTCTTTGAAGAGGTGGGTCTTCAAAAGTTTCTTGAACATAAACATTGCTGTTCTTCTGGTGCTTGGTAGGTCATTCCACCATCTTGGAACAACACAAGCAAACAGTCTGGATTGTCTTAAGCGTGATGTTGGTACTGCTAGAAGACAGTCCATGTAGTTAACCATTTAGGCTGCCATTGCTGGCAGAGTGCTGCTTTTTGAAAAATGACCACACTATGTGCACCTTAGTACGCATTAACTAACTAATGTTTAACCAAATTTTTAAACAAAGACAATTTTTTGCTAAACCACATCCTGTTCAATGATTTCTCTGAACGTCTTTGAAACATAACTGAGAAAATCCAAAACCCCATCTTAGAATTTATTCTCAGAATTGTTATTCTGAAATGACTAAACAATTATCCCACACAATCTTCCTCCTCTTGTCTCCTTAAGTACCCCTTCTCCTTTTACACCCTGTCATTCTGTTAAGTTGTTGCCAATTATTCTAATTAGTTATAAGATGTTCCTCCAGGTTTTAATTTAGCTTTGCAGCGATTCTGATGTTTTTTCCCCTTTATCTCTCAACTTTTTACAAAGATTAGCTAGTATATCTTCCAAAACAAGGATTTCCTGGTTAATACCTTTCCATATGTTTTTAGTTCCATGGCATTTGTAGACATTATTTTGCCAGACACCTCATTTGACATATTACTCTCGTTCCGTTTCAGCACACACCTCTGTAAAAGGCTCCAAATTCCAGCCAGAGCTTAGAGAGGTACCGGTGCAAAAATGGTTAACGACTCTGCTAATGGCAGACGTGGGGAATTAAAGGAATGGCATCTGACATTACAGCAGATCTAAAGGTGGCTGTGAGCTCGTTTCATGCAGCCATCAAGGCTGATTTGTGTGATGGAGAGCTGGCTGTAAACGCTGATGGTTCATTTGCCCGTTGATGGATAATTGTTGCTATTAACACACATGACACTGGGCTCACCTTTGTATAAAATTCTTCTTCACGGTAAGGATGAACCCTCCTTTCCTTGTCTTAGCATCCATTAACAAAGCGCTATTGTAATTTGGCCTATAATGGCCGACTGTATGAATAAACAAGGTAATGCTCCATCTTTATAGTGCTTTATTTACTTTTAACTCCAAACATAAATGACTAATGTTTATGTAATTAGCAGACACTTTTATCCAAATTGACTCACAAAGTAGGCAGTGGCGTTAAAGCTCTTATGTAAGGACACAGGATGCTGTCCAATTGAGATATCCAACAAAAAATTATTTATTGTTTATTGTTGTTTACTGTTTTAAAGATGAATGCACAGAGAAATGTATGTTTACTTATCCTTCGGGCAGGCAGTTTAAAACATGTGTGCCGAAACCGTCACATTAATTAAAAGTTGCATCTTGAAGCTCCTATGAAACAAAACATTAGTACATATGATAGCTCTGTTTGCACTTTCTTATCCAAAAACATATATACTTTTTATTGATAAGTTTAAGCTTTCAGTTCTTAAAGATTGTTCTTCTTCAATTGAAGAACTTTTATTCAAACGTTGAACAGAACTCCAGATCTTGAGTTCTGTTCAAGGAGAAAACTCTGGGCATCAGTATGTTTTCATTTAATACTCCTCCTATAAATCATCAGACCACCAAATTCTCTGCTCTCTAAAAAAGTTGTCCCACCTTCTGAAATTTGCTCACATTGACAAATTCCCGGAGAAACAAAGTGCAGCTAAAATGACCCGAGCTTCCAGCAAACATGCAGTTGACGTCAGCATATATTGCTTCTATGTATCCTTCTGTCCCTGTAGGAACCAGAATTAATTAAGCTAATATACAGTATCATGCTTTGAAGCTTAAACTATATATTTCAACCTTGCTTTCTGCTTCCTATGGGAAGCAAAGTCATATAAATCTCACATCGTTACATAACCTGTCTTTTTAATGAATATTCTAGTGTTCTTGGCTTTGTATCACATTCGACTGGGGGGGTCAGTGTTATCTATTTTTCAAAGAGAGAGCGTTTACTTAATTAGCTTGGATCTCTTTGTTATGCAGGCATTAAAATTAATTCAAACTTTATTTTGATGCCATAACCTCTTAGAATAATACAAAAACACACACTGTGGACCAAGCTCATTACAGCTGGCTAACAAGTGTCTAGACAGGTAGGAAAACGCACGCTTCATTTAACAGTGTATAAAAGCAAATATGTTTATCCTTTCTTACAAGGAGTCAAACTTTAGGTCAACATTTTATCTGATGTGAGCAAAGTCGACCAGGAGAATCTTAAATAATAAAACTCTCCGGATTAGCTGACTCAGTGCACTCTCACCTATTAGTAAAAAAAAAACTGAATCCCTCTGGGAATCTACTGTTTGAATTTAGCGAAAAAAGCCTCCAGGCTACAGCCGCTCTTCAAAAGAACATTCTTGATAAGGTTGCTCGAAAATCCATTATGGCTTCTGTAAACTGTCAGCGTTCATATTTAATCGACAAATGGCCAATGTTCACCCACAGATTTAACCGCGGTTTATGGCAGGCCTAAATATAGATTCTTAACCGTCTCTGACTCACACCGGTTCTTTCCACATCAAATGTCAAACGCCTGGCAGAGGGAAAAGCATTGCTGTTGCACTAATGGAGAATATTCACATGTCCTACAAGGCATAGTTCATTTTAGAGCCTCACTGCGTGAAATTAGCAATTTTGACATCGTTTGCATTCTCAGAGTTTCCTTATAGTTTTTTTAATTTAAATATAATGGAATGTAAAAATAATACAGTTTTCATTCAAGTTGTTAAATGAGTTTTGAGTCATTTGTAATGAATCGCTTTCCCATAAATTGCACCGCTCTTCTCAAATCTTTAGATGAGATGCATTTGACCCAAGGGAAGCCAGCATCCGATCATGCAGGAAGGAAGAAAACAATATATAAAAACCAAAGAAACAAGCAGAAATATGACTTTTTACACTTCATACACTGAGTCAAATATAATGTATTTATATAACACGTTAAAATTGGTCCGATCACCTCTGTGGACCAGCCTGGACCTCTGGACAACTAAACAATAATGGGCATCTAAGCTATCTAGCTTAGATGCCCATTATTGTTTAGTTGTCCAGAGGTCCAGGCTGGTCTGGTAGAGGGCAGATAAAAGATCAGACAAATATGTCTCTAAAACATTGACTTTGATGTTATTTAGCCACTTTGCAACCACACTGCTTTCAGGTCATTCCCCATCTGAGAGTACGCATTGATGTCTCATCTTTAACTTTCTGCCTAATAACTTTAGATTCCCCGTTAATATTTCCACGATGTTCTTCCCCATGATGACATTTCGGCCCTAGTCACCACAGGACTCATGTGACTGTGGGTATCGAGTCTCTCACCAGCATCTGAAACAGTTCTGAGGTTCATTCACACATTTCGCCCCAAAGTATGTTAACATCTCGGTGACAGGATCTTCCTGGGTGAATCCTAGCTGGACATTTACCTTATGCTCTTGCTTGCATATAGTTGTTGGACTGCGGTTCTCTTTCTGATATTTAGGCAGATTTATTTTAACTTTACGATGATGTCTGAGGTGTCTCCATTTAACATAAATATTTGGAACCGTGACTTCCTCACCCAAAAATATATGTACATTTCTGACAGAAGCTTAAATGTATCTCTCATTTACCAAATACAAATACTGAGACGGGCAATGATTATTAGGTTGATTTGATTGCCAATAAAATAAAAAAACGATTCGTTTTATACGGTGTATGCAAATGTTGTGGTGCAAAATTCAGTTCAGTTCTTGGCGTCAGTATTTAAATCGCAGAACTGCAAAAGAGCAGGCCGTGTCATTTATTTTACTTTCCTCTGCTTCCAGTTTTTATGGATTCATTTTTATCCTTTTTTTTTTTTTTTTTTTTTGTTATTTCCCTCTTGCCTGGAGGGACAACAGTGTAACTCGACTCAAGCTGCAGCTGGTGATGCCAACGCTGAACCCTGGAGTTCATAACTACTGAGCAAGAAGAATGTGGAAAAGTAATAGAATATGAAGAAGCAATAAAAACCTGCTAAAGAAACTCGAGTTGAGAGAAGAATCATTTTTTTTTTTTTTTTATACGTAGTGACTTTCATCAAGCTCTTCCTGCTGCTTTTTTATCCACTCTACAGTAAACAGTAGGAGAATAAGTCCAAAAGTTCACAAGATAAAAAAAAAAGCAGAGAGTAATTCTTCCGAAGGCGGGTCACAACAATGCAGCGCAGGTGATTTCATTAGCAAACTGGGACTCGACGTGACGGGAGAGCCGTAGACAGAATTAACAACAAACAACTGATGAGCAAGAGGTAAACTTTAACGCAACAGCATGATTATATGGTGCTGCTCTCTGCAGATACGCCTGGAGCTTCCTTATTTCTGCTTACAGATTTTATGGTTTCTCAGGTCAAAACTTTTGATACTCAACAACTAATCCTTAAAATACCCCAACCTTAAGGAGGCAGTGTTACTTTTTCCATGGCGTTAGGCTTGGAGGTGCTTTAATGAGCAGCAGAGCTTTCTTCAGAATGACTGCAGGGGTTTTGCTCAAGTTGACAATCTCTTATTAGAGCTTTATGCTACTTTTAGACTCGATGAGACTGCTTTTATTGAACTGCTGCCTGTCTTGTCCAGGATGCTCCTGCAAAACGTTAGTTCCTGTTTATTTTAATGTTACGTGATACTACATAGTTTATCAGATTATTTCAAACAAAATTTGAGGAAAATAAGAGTAAAACAAAATGAAGATTACTAGCCTATACCATAATAATAAAGATTTATCTCCATTCACAGCATTATGGTATCATTTTAAGTCCAAAATGGGGAAGAAAGAAGTACAAATGGAATTTTAGGATTTTAACTAGGATTTTCTCTGACTTCAAGTCAGAGAAACCTTCTGCTCATCACAGGAGGTTTAACTGGTAATTAAAGGTGAATCTGTTATTGCATGGTTTCTTCTAAATGTCTAAAATCTGACTTTTTTTGTGTATGTGAATTATTTTATACTGTCTCTTTAGTATCCTTTTATATTAAACATTTCGTTTGCAACAAAGAATGCTGCCAACAAAGTAGAATAACTTTTTTTTTCATCTGGAGAAAGCAACTTTCATAGCAAATCTCGTTGCAACAGAGACGTCAAGCACGACACTGTTTTGAATTCAGAGTTCCCATTTTCAAAAAGCAGAATCAGAAAATGGATGAAGGGTCAAGTTTGAACTGCAGCACTTTTAGAGTGGAGCTGTTGGGGGTTGTGCTTTACTTTTTTGTGTGTGCATCATTTCAAGCCGTAGCCTCTCCAGTACAATAAAAACAATCTGAAAAAACCTTAGAACTCCCTGAATGACAGAAACATATCTACGCAGAAAGTTTGCCTGCCCTTGTCGCTGGCGTTAGCTATTTTATTTTTTTTCCAAATTAAATTCAAAAAGGAAACAAAAAAACATAACAATGAGTAACCATGACATCAAATCTGTTTAAATAGGAGCTGGAACTGAGATGGAGCATTTCATAAGCACATCAAGTCCAGTGCTGCTAATACTAATTGTTTTTGGGAATTAGGGTGGGGGAGGTCATGTTAAAGTGTACAGAAATCTGGGGTACAGAAAGGGAGAATCAAGCATTACTCTGTATACTGAATGAATTTGATCCAAGTTTTGCCACATCTGGTAATTCTTAAGGATTCTATTTATGGACATTTTTAACTATTATTTCAGAAATAAGGTCAGACAAAGATGTTGGATGCACTAATTTATGCCTTAGGTGTTCTGTCTCATTGAGTTTAGGACCCAATGAAGGTGAGTAGAGGTAATCCACACTATACTGGTTCATCCGCGTCTTTAAGCACCGGATTTGGGACAGGATGTTCTGTCCTCAAATGAGGCTGTCCATAACGTTCCTTTACTTGGAAACACGAGGTTGAGTCAAGCTTCTGAAAAGTATCCCAACTTTATAATATCTTAAGCATTACTCATTGAAGTTCAGAAATAACCATTCTTCTGGTGACTACTAAACACAAACTTATCTATTAAACCTAAATACAAAGAGAGACAATTCTTTACTCCACAACGGTAGAGTTGAATGGTGAAGAGATTCACACCATTGCACCTGATGCTTTTGTTA
The DNA here is from genome assembly GCA_032876305.1 of Orestias chungarensis. Lineage (NCBI taxonomy): Eukaryota > Metazoa > Chordata > Actinopteri > Cyprinodontiformes > Cyprinodontidae > Orestias > Orestias chungarensis. Next base: position 2,955,594 of record JAVLVB010000669.1, on the reverse strand, counting down.
TAATTCTGCCTGCTCAGTGTACCTGCTGTCCAATTAAGATCATTCAATCGACGATCATTCTCTTACCATGCATGGTCTCTTACCATGCATGGTAAGAGACCCTGCCATGTATATAGCAGACGATTGAAGTCTTAAAGGGAGTATAAGTCCAGCATTCCTTCCTCGCCTCCTGCCTGATCATATATAATGTTCACATCTCACAATAATCCCCATCTTTTACTTCACTTACTTCATTTTTACTTTGGGGTCCCCTGGACTTGATAAAGCGCTATAGAAGTACAAGCCATTTACTATTTACCAATCACATACCTGACCTCCTTTCTACAGTTCTTGCCTGACGTAAGGATCTGTTTACGTGATTTAGCTTGCATGGTTCTGAACTCGCTTCTTTGCCCTGACCAACGACTCCTGCCAAACTACTGGGTTTGTTAAAAAGGAATCATATCAACTGAGTGTGATGAACATCAGTACATTAGATCCGTTTCTGCCACTCAGCAAAAAGATCTTGCTCAGTGTAGCTCCAACCCACAGTGAAGCTATCTTGGAATTAGCAGCTTTGCTAAGCCGTCGCTGAGATCCCTCAAGTCTAACTGCACTAAACAGTTTTACATTGAGTTTAATGGTGTGAGACATTCATATAGCTGTCAAGCCATGTAAATACATTACTTTAAGCTTCCTGAGAATCATGATCTTTTCAGAAGCTTACACCTTAACAACTTGCCTTACTTATCAAGCAGTGTAGGTGTAGCTCCTAAGAACTGTTTCACCTTCACCCCGTACATAAAGTAGTTTATAACAAACTGGCTTGGTTTAGGTCCTACTCTAGAGATTAATTTAAAAAAATGTTAATTAAAAGCTATAGTCAACCTGCTTAACAGAGTAAGTCTGTTGTAATCAACATGCAAGTGACAGCCAAAGGTGTGTACAGTAGCCAAAAGCTGCACTCAAGTAAGACTAGTACAACTTCTCTCAATCTTTTCACCCAAATTAAAGTAATATTTGAAACACCCTGGTTTATAAACTGCAGGTCGAAAAGTTCAATCATGTGTGTAAGCGTTGGTCAATATGCTATAGATAGCAATCAATCCAAACGGTAGCATTTAAGCTAATATTAGCTACTTTTAGCATTTGAGTTTCTGTAGGTCAACGTTTTAGTGATAACCCTTATTATTTAGTATTATTATATCTAATTGTTATATTAAAGCTAAACCTAATTTACCCTAACATACTGATAGGAATATGTCAGTCAACATTTTAACGATAGCCCACATGCAATTTAGAGCATTTTAGCTCATTTATCTTATACTGCTGTTCACATGCTACTGCACATACACGATATAGCATTTAAGCTAACTTTACTAGATTAGCCAATAGTAGCTTGTACAGCTAAATTGAACCTCTTTCAGATGGAGTAGATACATACTAGTATTAGCGACTCTGTACCATCTGCCATTTCCACTTTAAATGTCTTCCTAAATTTTGTAGTTAGATGTTTTCTGATGCTTTAGAACAAACCCACCACTAAGCTTTGATTTGCAGGTTAGTATTTATTCCTCATTGCTTCCCCATAAGATGTTGTTAGTGTCTTTGGCAAATCAGATCACCAAACCAGTTTGTGCAAAGGAGTGTACAAAATGACTCATGGTTTACTTGTTCCACAAAGCTGCCAGCAACAATCTGTCAGAAAGCGTCACTCTGTTTCTTGTTCGAATGTTCACCAGGCTGAGGAGGAAAACCTTATCAAGGAGATGTGAGCAACTGTGATAAATTTGCTGCATCCAGCTGCATCCAGCTGATAAGAACAAAATTATAGTCTCTCTACATGCCTCCTCTAATTAAAAACAGTCTCTTAGGTTTCAGCAAGTCACCATGTGATGTGTTTTAATCTTTGTTTGAAAAATGATGCAAGAGCCGCATCAAATCCTCCGATTAGGTTTCCAAGTTCTTGATTTGATAAATAAAAATATTATATTCGCGCCCTCTTCTTCTCGACCACCTGCTGCTTTCAGTCTGAGCACCCAAGCGGCATCATCAGTATTCACCCAGATCCTTCCACCTCATGTCGCTTCTCGCAAAGAAGCCCTCGGGGCAATAATGGTGAACCTTTACCCACATGGGACCTGTTGGTCTCTCTGACACCTGTCTCCTTCAAGTTGACCCCGGTCACGCCTCAGATAACGCTACGATGCCTCCCAGTCTGGATCTGTCGGCAAGGCCCGGCATTGATGGGCAGCTCCTGCAAGCCAATGTGCAGATTTAAGAAACTAAAGAAAATAATACAGAGGGGAAAAAGGTATTAGCAGAAATATTATGTTTGCTTGTACACAAGTCTGGTCAGTTGCACGGTCTGGTTGACTATTGATTGTCAGGAGTTTTTTTAATCTAAAAAGTTTCCAAGAAGGACCCGGGGAAAAGGCCACCAGGATTTAAAAAAATAGCCAGGTTTAGCAGAAACAATCTCCGCAGAGAAAAATCAATGCTTATGAGCATTTACAGAACTGTGTGTAATGCTTAAAGCTTTAGTTTTAGAAAATATGTTAGATATATTTCAGCTTTACAGCCTTTATACTAAAAAAAGAACTCATCTGTGGTAGTAGACTTCATACATACCTATTATTACACTTTACATATCATAGAAGAAATTTTGTTTTTCTAGATTCTCAGGGATCTAGTATAAAATTTTCTACTACAAGTTTTCTGCAAAGTGTATAAAATGGCATTAATTTCTATAGAGAAGGCTTTTTTACAACCAAATTTATAGATCAAAGCAGATAAATAAGGCAAAAATGATTTAACATGTTCATTTTTCTCCTTATAAATCATTAATTAAATGTGTTGGCGTTAGAATCTTGCTGTAAGGAGGCTGTTATTTCTGCTAACAACCTGGTCAAATTTAATGAGAAGATGGAATATTCCAATGAAACATGCAAATTTAGGTATTTCTTCTGAAAACCAGTTGAATTAATGCAGATTTTAGCACAACTCTGACTGTTGGATGGAGAGAGTTGCATCAGCAGAAGTTGCATCAGCAGCCTTTACATTGAAGCTACAATCAGGGGAATTTACAACAGCATTCAATGTTATATTGAATCTCTGCTAAGACAAATAGATTTCACTGTTTTTGTTTTAGGCAGACCAAACTTGTCTCTTTGAATACTCTGGAAACATGGGGGAGACCCTACGGGGCATCGCTCTCTAAATCCGAGCTGGACCACAATGTCTCCCTCTAAAGGAACCTCAATCCAGCTCAGCGATGCTGTGCACCTCCGCTATTTGCGGGGATTAAGTACCCAAGCTACCCCTGAATAGATTAAATCCATAAATACTTGAGTCCCCTTTTAAAAACACTTATAAGTGACTTTTTTGGCACTACAGCAAAAACTAATATCTACAGTCCTTCACCCATAATTTTATCTCTGCTTTTAATATTACAGCCAATCAGTGGCACTCCTGGATTGGCTCGTTTGTAAAAAGCAGCCAAAAGCATGTCATGTAGCATTGTGGCTAGGAACGACAGCTTCCCAAGAGGCGGGGAGAAAAAACATGAATCAGGACATCTGCAAATGCTAAAGGGCAAATATGTGAGTGGTCACTGTAAATCCAAACATCTTGGCCAAAAATCTGATTCCAGCAGGAACACCTGTTTAATCTTCCCCAGAAAATCTGTGATGCTGAGCAGAAAAACCCTTCCTTTCTTTACAACAAACTTCTCAAACTGAGCTCAGTCTCTGCTTCTCTGCATGGCACCACTTTGTGTTGAACTTTCACAAGGGAATTTCACAAAAGAGTGCAACACTTCAAGGAACAGCAGATAATCCGACAAAGTTTCCCGTGACTTTAATACAGCTGTTTAACCTATCGTGAACAGATGATAATCAGAAACACGCCTGTTTTCCAACAACATCACTGATGTGGATACATCCTCCGCGGCTTCGTGCCGAATAAATGAGCACCTGACGACCTGTCAGCACACTTTTAAACATATTTGGATGAATTATTTATCATTGGAGGCTGTTATTTCCCATCCTTTCTGCCGTTACCTGCAAACCTTTTTTTCCCTTTTAGCTGACGAAGCAAACTGTCCACTTGTTCCACACAATTATCCATGAAAGTCACATTGTGTTTTACATCCAAACTGTTCAAAGTAAATTACCTCACGCAGCAAGATCTGTGTTAAAAAAAAGCATCGGAGGAAAAGTACGCCGGACTAAAGGACATATTTGCCCACTTATGTTGAGACATAAACAGAGAGGTAGTTTCATTTTTTTAGCTAAGCTGCTTTGTCTTTTTCAGTGTGCAAACCGGTGTCCTAGAAAACTAGTTGGAGGGAATGTCAAACAGCTTCCAAGCCAATTAGTAGATCTACTCCCTGCAGCAAAGCCTGGTTCTTCAACCCTGAGGACTTTACCTCGCAGGCGGTGTCTGTTGAAAGCTCTACAGGGAGATGTCCAGCAGCCTCGACACCAACTAAGCCTTCTTCTGTCAATTTATTCTCGGTTTAAACACTCAATTGTGTAAATTTGTTTAAAAACACAGAATCTTTTCAAATGAAACACCATATTTTTATAATCTTTTTAATAATCCCTGATTTTGATTTAATGTCACTCCATCTTTTTTCACACTTAACTGCTTTCTTTCTTATGAGCAGGCTTAAACAGTGTTGAAGAATTTGTTTATGAGGGTTTTAGACAGATACTTATGTATTAAGTACACGCTTTTATCCAAAGCGACTTGCAAAGTAGGCAGTAGTGCAAAGGGTCTTGCTTATGGACCTAGCCTGAATGCTGCTTGTGTATATCCTTACCTGGATTTGAACCCAGGTGCGAGAGTCAGGTGAATGTCCACCTGAGCAATCCAGCTGGATTTACTTTCTAGTTCTTTTAAACTAGACGAGATTAGACACTGATGTCGGATGAAAGGACCAGGATCCTTGTTTACTCTCAAATCTATCCTAAAGATATTTCTTAAGGGTTGAAGTTGACGAGTCTCCAGACAACTCTAGGTCTTCCAAACAAGACTGGCACGTCTATGTCTTAATACGCCTTACATTGTACACCAGAGCATCTTCAAACAAGTAGGTGTCGTCTCCAGACTCCAGGAGCTTTTTGGGAAAGACAAATTTCCGGGATTGTCAGAGAACAAGAAACTATTTTCCTCTCCAGAAACCTCTAGCAGGTTTCTTAAGACCAATGCATTCGATATGTGGTATGTATGCTTGCTTATTCGATCCAGCTCTCTACACTCTGGTTTTTGGGCGAGTCTGAAAGCCACAAGAGTTTGACTTGCTGACTTTGCAGAAAGTCGACGTTAATCCCCACTCTGTAACTATTTTTGTGGCTCCCTACTAAGTGGCTAATTTGCTCTATTTATTTGTAGAAGAGCTCCGCATGCCAGGGAGCTGGAGTTCATACTCCTATTTAAATTGAGGTGGATGGAGTTCCTGAAATCGATTGTGTGCAACGATGAAAAGTCCAATGGAGTTTTTATGATCAGATTTCACTGCTTACAGTTATACAGCACAGCGCCTTAATCTTTTACATATTACTGAAGCAGGCTGACCACATCCTGCAGTCATGTGTGTGCAGATTCAGCTCTCATGAAAGTTCACACAGCATTGCACGATACTGCATGTTGCAAATAGGAATACATGAGTTGTCAATTCATTCACCAATTTATTGAACTTTATTTTAGTTCAAATTACAGATATAAATAGGAGGTAAATGTATAAACTAGAGCACATCCACCTGATTTAAATTAGGGGTATTGGAATAAATGGGGTGCATTTGTGAACTTCAGAAACATTTACTCTGCTGCAACAACTTTTGAGTAATTAGTTTTGGTAAATCGTAAGGCTTGCTTAATAGGGTTCCGCTAACATGCTAATGCTAGTTTAGCGCCCTGTAGGTTGTTGGCCAGTAGGGGGCAGAACAAGGGTGTTTAGAGCAAGAAACTGCCAGGTTACTGCGACGAGGAAGGTGTACCTTGGTGTTGGGTTCCTGGAAAAAGGAGGCTAGAGCACGTTTTGTGACTAGCGCTGGACATCTTGTGGAGTGTTCCCCATGTACCGCCGTTGAAAATACAGGAAAACTCTTCCACATCACGTCGTTGTACTGTGGTGGTGTAACACTAGCATTATAAAAATCACAATCAAAGTTCTGGTTTAATATAAAAAGTTGCAAATACCCCTATATGCTAAGTGTTTCCTACACTTATCATATAGGGGTATTTGCAACTTTAAATGTACTGTATAGAACAACAATGCAATAGTTTATTAACGCATGTAAAGGCATCGAGGAGCACCAAACAAGTGGCTGCAGTATTTAGAATATTGTCCTCTGGTGGAACCGTCGCTTATTGGTTTTAGTGTCATGCGACAGCGACCCAACTTTCTTGGGTCGCGTCAGTTGTGTGAATTTGATAAATCAAATTCATGAATCTCACAAGCGCATTCGTCATTATGCAGGTTCCGTATTAAATGAATGGAGGGACGGCGCCTCCTGTGCATCGAGGCTATTAGAGTTTAGATGTGACACTTTTATTGCAGCGACAATCACCTGCAGTTACACAAATGACCTAGACATTAAGCTTTGTTTTACTTTGCCGTCTCTGTCCGTTACCATGACGACAGACCCAATAATGATCTTTTCGCCGTTGGTCGGCGTCCTGTTTTCTGTGTACAGTGTGTCATATCACCTCTGCCGTCCAGGCGTAAGAAGCACCGAGAGGACGGCGCTGGAAGGCCCGGCGCTCTGCTTGTCTCGTGCTGCTGAGTCATTTGTTGAGAAATGACACTCAATTTGTTTCCCATCACGCTACCTGGGCAGTCACGTAAGATTAACGTGCCCGTGTTAGCTGACCCAGAACGGGTTTCTTTTTTTTTTCTTTCCTCCCATCCTGCTTGGCTAGTCACAGCACATAGCAGCTGCCCGACTCCCTCACTGTGAATTCAACCTAGCAGTCCACATTTGGAAGAACATTCTCCTGATTTGGTCTTTAAACATGCAACAGAATTTAGAAACATCTTCCAAATCTATCGGCGAAGATCTGTTATGGATTTGCACCGTCTTTGAAATTCAGCCCAGAGGGGCGAACCTCTCTGAACGAAGCCGAGTGCTTTCATCCCGAATGCTGCCGGTCCTGTTTTACACCAAGTTGAGGTGATTTAAACACAGAAAGAAATTTAAATCCATCGCTTAAAGCTTGGAGGTTGAAATGAAAAGACGTGAAAAAAAAAACATGCAAACTGGGTGTGAAATATATTCTTGTTGCTCTTAAGGGAGGGAAATTGGAAAGACGGAACCACAGTGTGTGCCGGCGCAGAGGGAAAGACGGGATCTGTCTTCCACAGAGACCTTGTCTGTGAAAAGGAGATATGGAAGGGACATGCTCAGAGAGGCGTGGACCAAACATGACGAACAGGCGTGCAGTACCCAAGAACTTCCCAAAATATCTCACCCTTGCTGGGGAGAAAACTCAACTATTTGAGAGGGTTGTAAGAGCAGAAAAAGTGTCAATAAGATGAAGAGAAGGATGGTGCAAATATGGGCTTGGGGAATACTGAAAAAAAGCTAAGTAAAAGTAATTTTTCACATGAAAGCAGTGTCCAAATGCATTACCAAGCCATCCGGGGCTGAATATTTGAAAGAAACCACCAAAGCAGGGGCTCCCAAACTGTAAGCTACAGTCATAGGATGATATGATGAGTAAAAATGGAAGAAAACATCAATGTATAGAGAAAGACATGGGAAAAGGCAAGGGACAAAACAAGATTAGGAAAGTTTCTGCTACAATTCAAATATCTGTATTTCAAAATAATTTGTGTTTCACTTAGTGAATGTACTTACTTATATATGTATATATATATGTTTAATATAAAGCAATAAAGAAAGGGAGAGAGCTGGGAAAAATCAGATAAGAATAGAGGAAACAAGGATCAAGAGAACACAACCCTATAATTACATCCTGGGAGTCTGCTTCTACACCTACGAGAAAAAGAAATAAAATCAGAACAGAGAAACTACAGTGACAAACAACATATCTATATATGACACTATATGACAATCACAAAAAACGCATGGTAGTAATTAATATAACTTATATTTAGTGGCAACCAAATAAGGACTGCATCCATAAACAGTTGAATCCAAACATCTATATCTGCTTTCACACAAGAATGGATAAAAACGCTCTATACTCATTTCTCAAAATGAAATCCAAACCCCTTTGCTAGTACAACTAGTTAGGTTTCCAATCTTCCTGTATTTGCTGGGATATCCCATGATTTTAGCCAAATTAAAGTGATCCATATGGGCTCCTGACAAATATGACAGAGGGAGCAACTGCTCTGATGATGAATAAGATGACCTCTTCCTCGATGGCAACATCAGGCATCAACTGTCCAAACTGTTCAGTGTTTTCGAATAGCAATACCAAGTTTATAACAATGGTCTCAAATACACTGAAACACTTCCACCATGGCCATCATGTCATCAACTAGTTTGACCTCCAAGAGTAAAACAAAAATCAAAAGTAAAACAAAACTGCTTTACCATTAAAGACATTTGATTTCTCATATTAAAACTATAATTTAGCATAGATTTCCAGGACATATACAATATAAAATCGGCTCCATATATGGAATCAATACTATTTACATTCAACATTTCTTTTTTATTCCATGTTTGATGTTTAAATTTGTTCTGGGTGGTTCGAATTCTTTTGAATCCAATTTTGCCACATTTTTTCGATGACTAAACGGTAAATCCCTGAATAAGTGGATGGAGTTCAAAATTCTAGCCATGTTGTTGATGTCAGTCTGGCGGTCTGGATAATAAATAAATCACAATGTAAGTCTATCAGAGCGCCCAGGGCAATTTTGAATCTGGCTGAGATCGCCCCAAGGGGGCGGGGCTTTTGGTTGGAAAATGACATTCATGCTGCTGATGGGACAGTGATATACAGAGCTTGACCGGCAAAATAAACCCTTTCTCCTCTCTTTTCTTTCGTGTGACTCAAGACGGGCCGCCCCTGCTTATTTTGCAAACATCTATGGAGACATCTAAAAAAAATGTGGACTATAAAATGGAACAAACTAACATGTTAAACATGTTGGAAGCAATGTGATTACAGCTATTCGCAGGTTAAGATGATCCTAGTAGAAGCTTGCGGTTTAAAGTTTCATGATAAACAAGTAAAATGGTTCTGGGTAAAAACACAGGTTAGCAGACAGAGTTCAGACACTTTGAACTAAAACAGATTAATTACATTTATGTAATTACATAAGTATTTGCAATAATATTAACTGGTTCTTTAGTCAAACAATCAATTAATCAATCGGTCTTTTCACGACGATTGCAACACAAATACTTCACATATTGAAAACAGGTGGATATGGAAATAAATAAAGAATAACAAACCACGAAAAATTCAACTAAATTAGATAAAGAAAACAGGTGGATATGGAAATAAATAAAGAATAACAAACCACGAAAAATTCAACTAAATTAGATAAATAATGCTAAATACCTAGAAATGGGCGACTATTGGAGGACATTATAAATAATCTAAAAATAGAATTGTGAATAAAAATAAAAATGTTAAGAGTCAGACAACTTGAGAGAATTTAAATGTGTTTAGTCTCTTGAAATTAAATGCCTGACAGACTTTTTGTGGTAAAAACAGTTTTTTGTAAGGTCTCACCTTTTTTTTTTTTATTGCATTCTGATGTTTATTTATATTCACACTGTATGTAGTGTTTCAAACACGATAAAGAAAAACCTGTAGAGAACGTGACAAAGTGTGTAAAAACCTGAGCTAAACGTATGATTTACATGCTAATGCATTCACGCTTTCAGGAAATATGGCTTTTAATTAAAAGACAAAAGTCGTTTTTCACCTTAATCTGGCTTTGTTTGGGATCATAACCGCACCTACGTCTGTCAATAAGCCCCGAAAGACAATCCCTGCACTGTTTATGAACCCCATCTAGTGTGGCAAATAAAAGATTAGGCGTGACGAAGGTTAGCGAACCCACAAGACCTCTGGGGTCTTAAATCAGAGCTCTACAAGAAGATTTGAAAGAAAAAAAAAAAAAACAGTAGGTAGCAGTAGTGAATTTTCTCAGCTAAAAACGGCAGTTCCTTGAAGCAGTTTAGTTAAAAACAAAAAAAAGAAAACATACAGCGCAACACATGAGAGACTTAGCAGAGCCTAATTTAAATTGTGTTTTATTTTAGAGGCACAATGGAGAAAGACCACAGAGGATTCGCTCATCAAACAACCCAGGAAGCGTCTCCATGGGAAGCAGGAGAAAAAAGGAATAATAATTGTGTATACTCTGAAGGTCCAAGATTTGTCATTATAGAATGGAAGAACAGAGGGAGAAATAATAAGCAAGGGATGTCTGCCGTTATTTAAAGACGTTTTAATCATTAGTTGACTGTGCAGCGTGGTCAGAGGAGCCACGAGGCCTCCCCCTGCGAAGAGAACATGATCAAAGAGGAGGAAGGTTAAATGAGTTTAGTCGGTAGAAAGACGAGGAAAACCGACTGGGGTTCCTCACACGTTCACTGAATGACAATATATATGTTCATTTCTTAATTTTATATATAAAACAGAATGTGCCGGAAATCTACAATCCTACAAATGACGGATATGTAGAAAGTGGCTCGATTTCCTTCCAGCCCTAAAAGACCAAACAAGACAGCAGAAGCGACACAAAAGAGCTGTAAATCTATCCAAATCTCCTCGTGTGGCACAAAGCGAGAGTCAACAGTTTGTTAGCCGCGACTCTCCAGCTGTCGCCGTGTTTGCCAGGCTTGAGCTCCCCACGTTTCCCTCGGCCTGCACGCAGCACGCGGCTCATCTCCGCTGATCCTTTGTCCTTAATAAACACTTACTTCAGAAGCAGCTTGGGCTCGGGCCCGCGCTGGGAATGCAACATAATGTTTACACGTCACAGAGCTGCTCTTACTGCAGTCTGTGCTTGTACACACATGCGTTCTGCACGTAAAACTGAACATCCTGCTTTGTCCCTTTGATTCAGTCAAATGTTCCCCACTGTCATCAATAAGGCGCTCAGGTTTTCCTTGTTTGTGATAAAGAAATGAACCGTTTATCTATTCTATAAGGTCAGAAAATACATCAGAACCATATAAATATTTAATTGATTGTTTAAATTAAGTATTCTTACATTTTGAAACATATTTTAGCTACAGACCGCAGAGATTAGAACGGATTGCTTCTTTGTGGTCATTTTTCTGCGCTGCGTGTAACATTTACTAAGAGTTCTGTGGAAATAAACAGCAGAAAGTTTCCAGCTGAACTTCTGAGGTGAGTTTGATCTTCATTGACATTCAGATGTTCATTTGAGCCCAGATGTATTTAATGGAGGAAAGAAGGATCAAGATTTATTTCACACTCAACCAAAATTATCCATATTTACCTAATTATTATTTGAATGTATCAGACAATAGTTCCAGCGTCCTAGCCTCTCCTTGCGTTGGACATACTTAGGTGCTTTAAGGACAGAGCGTCTGCATATTGTGCAATGAGACTTTGAAATGTTATTATAGCTGATAATCACACCTTTTTTTGTTATAGCAATCATTCCTCTGCCAACCTAGTTATACCCTGGATGGATAATTGCTCTCACAGTTTAGCTTAAATTTTGTTGGAACGTCACTGGAGTCAGCTTCAGCTCTGCATCTTTTGTGGTTTCAAGAAATGTTTGCCCTCTCTGCAAATATTGTCATATAAGCAAGGTTGTGAAGATTATTATCATAGTCAAATCCTACAGATTTTAACCCAGATTTAGTTCTGGTCGTTTCTTCATGTGGATCCGGAGGATAGTGTAGATGAAGATGTGCATAAACCAGTAACACGCTTCTCTGTTTCTAATCCTAACTGAAAGGCATGCATCCTGTAAACAAAGCAGAACAAATTAGCTTTCCACAGGACCTAAAAGATCTGGGTCAACATTACCTAAATTTGGAGCTTGTTCATAATTTCATGTACAGATAACAAAAAAATTTGCATTCGAAAAAAAAACAACAACAACCCCATAGCATGATGAAGCCATCATCGTGTTTGGTGAATGAGTTAGGTGGAAATATGGCCAAAGGTTCAAAGACGTAACAGACGCAATGGAGAAACACATGAAGTTTTCTGCAATGTCCCTTTTCTCCCATGTTGTCCTTACCGGGGTGAATATTAAATACAAAACATAATACAAAATCTGGATTTTGTTTTTGGGTGCCATTTATCTTAAAATTATTATGACACAATTCTTGAAGAACATAACAATAATGTGTAAATGTACAGTTAAGATAAGATAAGATAGATAAGATAAGATAGACTTTATTGATCCCGAAGGAAATTGTTAAAGTAGATTTTTTTAAAGTGATCTCAGTTGTATTTGTTCTCCCTGTTCAGCAGATGTTGCACCTGGCAGTCAAACAGAGATATATGTGCTTGGCCCCGATTCCACACCATGGCAAAGTTTCTTTGCAAACATTTCTGATATATTTTTCCAAGTCAACACACCTACTCATAAATTGCTTCCCCCCACTCCCCATTTCTCCACCAGTTTGTAATATTCTCAACAAGTTTTATTTATTTTTTGGCCCAATTTTTCCGGCGCCCATCTGATTGATGGTGAAGCTGCGCCTCCGCAGTAGGAGCCGGCTGTTTACACCGAGGTGAATTGGCTCCCGGGAGTTTTCAGCTGGACTTAGAAAAACGAACAATATTCGTGTCATGATCTTCCGCAGCTCTCTGAAATAAACCCAAATAAAACAACAGTTCGGCATTTATTAGGTTGTTTTCCTGAAACAATATTTGCTTTGGGGTTAAAGTAAGTGTTTTTCTCGTTCGATTCTTAGTCTCCGGCAGAAAGTAGCACCTTTTAGCTTTCCGGATATTTTGTGTTTTAATTATCATGCGGCTTCATACACTCAATGAAACAGGATGAATGCATGTCGGAACATCTGCTACAAGCTGTCAGGCATTAAAAAACAGCTCTAAAACAGAGAATGAAGGAAATTGGCACAGACCAGCAGAAGCAACAAAAATGTCATCCGCCGTGGAAGATTTGGAGAGCCGCGTGAAGAGCCTCGAAATGATACTGCACGTATAACGGCAGACAAATAAATAAGCCCCACTCTCTCGGTTTGAATACAATCAGCCTCAGACATTGATTGGAACGAGTGTTTCGTAGCATGTAATTACCTCCATGATTCTGATCATTGATCTAAATCTAAACAATTGTCTGAGAAACACTGAGAAAATATTATTACTGATGTCTACAACTGTATTTCATTAGGAGTGATTTCCATATCAATGCAGAGCATCACACCACTGATTGATTTTCATCCTTTAACACATTCAAAGGAAGGGAAGTCATTCCTCCGGGGACTCCTTTACAACAACAGGCCGTCCCCAGTGTTTAAAATAATAATTTTACTTAATTTTCACTCGGTAACTGAACACAATGTAATTTCATAGTCTTTAATGTGATATGAACAGTTTTCATTTAAGGCAGTGTAGGGGAAGGTACCTCTCATCAGTGCTGGAGTCTCAGAGCTTAACCAGGCTTGAAAACAATCCCCCAAAAGGCTTCTTCGGGTTTAAACATGTTGAGAAACAACAGATTTCAGGGCTGTAAATAGAACAATCCCACTAACAGGGCTTTTACGGTTACAGATAGGGCAATCGGGACATGTAGGTACGTAGACCTGACCTCTATGGGGTCAATGTTGCCTGACAATCCAAATATGTCCCCAAAATTGACATGACTTGTTTTGGTCAATTCCCAAGGAGTGAACTGCTAAAAACAAAACATATGAGGAGAAAAGTCAGGATTCAAGAGTAGGTGTTAGAAGGATTAAATCTGAGGCCAACCGCTCTCTTTAGGTTTGGACGCTGTTGGCACGGACACATCCGTAGATGTTTTCATTAACCATGAAACACAGACAACATCTGAAGACATGCCCTTAAAGCCTCCACCCAAGGCTAGCAGTAAACACCGCAATAAAGTGTCTGTATCTGTCTTTCTTTTTTAGCCTAATAAATAATATCGCATACAGAGGATTTCCTGAAGTTAATTAATGAGGCTGCAAAGCAGCTTCAGCACAACCATACAAATATTTCTAGGTCAGTGTAGTTGTCCTTCCACGTGAATATGTGAGGGTGAAATTGTCGCTCACCATCCTATTTAAAACAAACATTTAAGGTCCCCTAAAATGCCAAAACCTTCGACTAAACAAGTTAAAACTTTCCAATTTAAACCAAGATAATTAATAAAAAGCATCCCTGTTGGGATGGAACCATAGATATATTCTTTCAATCTTCATATGTTGTCTTTGAATAAGGTTCGTTTGGAAATATGACTCTAAATTTACAAAAGCCAGGTATAAACAAGTAACACTGAATAAAAGAGGTAGCTTCAGATTTCTACTTTTTGCCTTATCTCGCCTCTTTAGGCATTTTTATAGCAGTTTAAACCCAAAACTCCCCTTGAAAAACATACCAATTTAAAATATCCTTCTTTAGGACATAAGCTACATAACGAAATGTGATTTCTATCACTAAACTGCAGACACTAAATGCTAAAAAATCCATTTTTTAAACTTAACTTAATTTTCATGGAGCAGACTACAGGAAAAAAGAGAAAATGACACCTCTGTGAGTTTTTGGAGTGTCCAAAGATCAGTTTATGTTGATGTATGGAGCACTATAAATTCTTCTTATAGAAAAAATGTGTTTAAAATTGCAGAAAATCTGTTTCCAAATGAGCAACCGAGGTGAATTTTCATAAAATCAAACACTCCTATTCAGCCTTTGTGTTTGTTTCAATCCTTTCAGTTTCCGTTTCTGATTAGATCTCCATCTGTGAGCTTTTTAAACCATTTCCTGACATTTTGTTGAATAATCTAAAACCCTCGGATTTTACCAGCGAGGGTATATGTGTGTGTGTGTGTGTGTGTTTTTTGTGTGTGTGTGTTCCATGTTTATTAATAGTATTTGTTTTGCATGGATTCCCAAGACTTGTTGCTGACTCTGAGCCTGAAGGTGGAGAGGGGATGGTGGCGGAGGAACGGGATGGGAATCTTCAGTGCTGCTGATGTATTTTTCTTAGATTTCTTTCTCTGCAGTTCATTTGGCTGTGAAGCTAACAGGAAGATAAGGCAACACATATGTGGAGGTGAATCATGAAGTTGTAAGATTGGTGAATGTCAAATAGTGCTGTAAAAACATATTTACCCACTTAAAAATATTTATTCTTTTTACTTGTTGATGAGAGCGAATAAAAAAAATAACCATAAGGTCAGACGTTGACAAATGAAACAATGTCTGCGTCCACTATTGGTAAATCAGGGCACTGTGACGACAAACAAGCTCCTGGAAACTGTCAGCAGTGGACAAGGGAATTGAATAAAGCACTATTGGAATACCACTATGGATGCTTCAATGCTAATAGTCTGAACACCTAGAGACCTCTAGGTAAAAGTGGGAATTCCCTCCCAAGGGGGTGGCAAATGATCCTTTATGAAACTTCCAGAGTCAGAAGAAACTAAGTGAAAATGGAACCAGACATTTTGATCATTGATAGGAAGCAGAGGACAGCTATTGTGATTGATGTGACCATCCCGGATGACAGACAGATTGCTGTGCTTTTAGGGCAAATCTTCACTTTCCAACAGGTTTATGGTGGTATAACATTCTTTCACAACAGTTAAGGGTACTGTCCCAATGATACTCAATTGAACTTCATAGTCTATCTCCTTCAGGATTTTCTCCTGGGTAACAGAGTTTGTGGTTCCATAAATGGCAGCAAGTCGGCCAGATGTTACAGCAGCAACACAAGACCCAGACCATCACACTTCTAAAACAATGTTTGTCTTTAATGCTCCTTTAAAAAATGTCCAGTTTCGAACTGTAATTAAAATCACAAAGTGTTTCACAATAATACAAAATAAAAAAGAACAAGAATATACTTTAGATTACAACTAGCAGCCTCTCCCAAAGCCTTAAAAATGGGGTTTTAACACAGACACAAATGTAATTGTTTTCAGACTTTACCTGCAACTATGTTTTTGTCTTTTGGGTGAAATTACATCTTTTAAATTATACGATTTCTTTTTGATTCTGTATGAAGCAACTTGCTGCAAATGAAACTGTTTGGGTGATCCACATCAACTCCTAGTGGGATTTAATATTCATGGTCCCTGATAGCCTCCAATTTAAAATATTTTGTACCTACATTAAAGCTTGTACTGTTGCTCCTGGAGGTTTTAAGTCGGAACAAAACATTGCCACTCACATAAATTTCTATTGGCTGCTCCTTTTGGATTTCTTATTAAGAAATGTTTAACTTTGACTATTTACCTTAAAGTGTCGAGGAAAACACTTTTATCTACTTCCTGTGTACCATCAGGGATGTAACGCCACGTTCCCAAAGCTAGGTTTTCTTCTTTTATCGATCTATTGGCTATTAGAGCAAAGGAAGTTGGGCAAACTGTATAAGTAGAATGTTGCTTTCTTATTTTAAATTGCAACCCTGCCACTGTAGCTAATGTGTTGTTTAGATTCAACCCGTATCATAAATTTATAAAGTTTAGTAGCCATTAGTATCCAGCTTTTTCCATTAGTAAATAAAAACAACATTTTTGGTTCAGTCAGGTTATGTTCGACAGTGAATTTTTAACATATGAAGCATTAGAAAATATGGCAACAGAAATATGTTTGAGGGGTGAAGCACTTTCTCACAGCTCTTTATGCACGGGGAATTAGTTTATTTGGGAGCAGACTAAATGGTTCCAGTGGACTTCAAAGACTTGGACCTCATGAATGTCAACCTAACATCTCTATGACGTCCTCCTGCTTCAAGTTTTCTTTTGCCTCTAGCAAAGCAGTTTAAAGTTCAACCTTTCAGGTTTTTTAGACAAGCTGAGGAGGGGAGAAAAAAGTCATATTGATTTTTTTTCCTTTTGCGTTTATCATATTTCATTTTGTCTCGCCGTTAATATTTCAACAACAGCATGACAGGTTGTACACGCTTTCGTTTTTATCTCTCCGGCACTAAATTCAAGCGGAGCAGCAGAATAATAAAGAAACAAGACATTTCATAATATCAGTCGTTGTGAATCGCTGCCTCTGAGCATATTCACAGGATCTTGGTGCTGTGCTGCAAACGCCTCTTTACAGGCAATAAATATCTCTAAAGTACTCCATATCTCCAGCTTGCTAAATACATCTGTCTTTCTTTCTTCAAATAAAGCTCTCACAATATGCAGCTCTTCAGGCAATTTCCTCTTCCAGAGAGTATTTTGTTCCGAAAAACCCCTGCGGTGAATAAAAATACCATGAGAGGCTGATACACAGCTTCATTGTAGGTATATTGTTTTGTGTTTTGTTTCTCCTGAACATGGCACATAATCAGGACCTGGAGCTTCTCGTCTTGATTTTAAGGTAAACGTCATCTATTTGGTGTTGGGATTATCTTCGTCACCTTGTCATTTATAATTTTGCTCAAATTAAAGACGCAGCTGCTGAAGACTAAACAATTTAATCAAACAAAGCTGTTTTCTAATAACAGCTGCATCCTAACTAACCTGGCCTGAATTAATAACCTGATTAATATCAGACCCTGTAGGGTCAGGAAATCCATTAAATTTTACCATTTGACAATATAAAATAGCATACCTTAAAAACAAACCCCTAATGTCACAAGAGGAATTAAAGAAATCAATACAATGACTACATTCACACAGCACGGCTTAAAGCATAATTCATTCGTTTTTTTTTGTGGTTGATTATATTACTAATTAAAATGTAACAACTTGCATGCACAGAAGATGAGCAAAGATGTCAGTGCAAAGCTAATAGGAGTATGAATGGTAGCCATTATCTTTTATTATTATCTCAAGGTTGGTGAGCGATGTTAGCATGAAGTCATAACAGAATCATAACAATATAAACAAAGTTAGGAAATTGAAAGCACAAGTTGGCGCTGTTTATTTGGGATTTTTATGTCCAGATTTTCAACATTTATCTTATTTTGGCACAGAATTATGAGTACTGACTATACATTTGTTTAAATTCCCCAATCTTCTTAGATGTTTCCTCCACTTAGACCCTAAACACACTAAACCCTGTGACAATAAGAAGCTCCTCATTTCAACTGTATTCTTGGTAAGGCACTGTTTATTACTTTTTGTTCACTTTTACATCCTTCTCTTGGCTGACTCCTTTGTACAACAAGATCTTTGCAAATAATGGTTTTAGCGCAAGGTAGAACAATCAGAAGCCAGATTCTTTAGATTTCCTTTGTATACGTAATTATACAGGAGATATGCTGCCTTAAAGGTGGAAAAACTAAACTATTCATCATGTTGTTTTTGTAGCTCACATATCAGGCATTTTATTATGGGTGTGCAAATTTGGGAGATTACATTTTAAACGGAGTGGTATAACGTATTTTCCAGGCTCATATTTCAATCTCATAGCAAAATCAAGTTATTGTGTTTCCTTCAGTTGTATTGAAAATGTTGTACATATAACAACAAACTTAAACTAAACAACACATCATAGCTAAATCTGATGCCTTGAAACAGCGATTCTCCGTTGTACGTCCATTGATGCCATTGAGCTTTGGATTTTGTGGTACAAAGGAGATATATTATATAATTTTGTTTTTGCAAAATGGCAATTTAGGATATTGTCGCACAATTTTTATCATTCTCGTTACCGCCAGTCTGGTGGAGCTTTTTGGTGGAGGGACTACAGGGGTATGAGTAAATAGGCGGTGATTAGCAGTGTTTGGCGTAAGAGGTACAAGGATTATTAAGACATGCATGAATCACTTCAGGGAACATTATAACATGGTATAACCCTCAAACAAGTCATTTATGAATAAAATCCAGTCTTTAGTATATGTTAAACTTAAATTAAGCTAAAAAGAGGCTTGAGTCAGTTCCCAGATACTACATTGATTTAATAAAAAATCTTATGTCGAGTTTTTTATGTTAATTCAATATTTATCACCCTTCCAACCCCATAACTTTGGTATCTTACATAACAGAGTCTAAAGAAAACAGACCAGAATTAATTTAAATGTAATGTTATTGTTATTCTTGACCTAACTTCTAAAACTGTGGTCTACCTTGAAGCTGGTTCATACATATTGTAGTGTTTGGATGTGCTGGGTCCATCTACTGTTGTTGTTGGCTGCAAGATTAGCCTTTACGGTGTTCCAAAGTTTTTATGCTTCCATTACTGTTTAATGGCAGAAGTTGAAACACTGTTGTCCATTGGCGAATGTGAGCAACAGTCTGGTCATCTCCACACTTGGCTTTACAAGCCAATGAATGGCCTCTGCATTCATCCGAAACAGATGAAGCACAATCATCCTGCCATCATTCTGCCTCTAACTGTACGACGAGTTATTTTTTCCTCTGTATTCCAGATTTTTGTTTTCTTTCTCTGTTTGGTTTGAACAACCACAGCTGATCGCTTCTCTTCTCCCTTTTTCTCCACTTAACAGTTCCTGCTTTGTTTATGACTCAAGACATTCAAGGATCAGAAAATAACACATTTCTTTATCTTTACCTCCACTGAGGAGTCTGTTGGGAGAAAAGATATGTTCCTTCTAAAAAAGCTAGAGTATTTTCTTAAATACATATATGTTTTTTTGAACAGCAGGTGTGTTTTTTTCTTATCTAGTTTAAAAAAAGAAATTTGGAAATTTTAAACAGTTTACAAGTGGTCCAATAAGAGCATGCATCCCTGTTTGCAACACTGCGGCTCTTGTTTTTGTGCTAAGTGAATTAGGGATGATGTTAAAGAAAAGGTCCTGGCATGGACGTGTTTGAATAAAAAAAAAAAAAACAACGTTCCTAATTACTAAATATTTTTTTTCTGTGATTTCTATAATTTCGTGTTTATTATGAGAAATAAGGATTTGTTTCTTAAGATTACTGACATAATTATCATCTGACAAGTAAGTAACAAAGCAAAAACAAAAAACATGAGAAAACAAAAAAGTAAAACAATTTTTATAAAATACAAACCACATCACTGTGGTTCAATAATCAAATAAAAAAAATTCAAAGATGTTTCATACCAAAGATACTTAGCATTCTAGCATCACTTTAGCACAGATGACAAAAGCATTTTCATGGATCGATATTTAGAGGTCAACCTTTTTGCAGAACTTCCTCTTGAGTGCAATTCCATGTTTTTCAGGTACTTTTTTCAGAAATTAATTCCAAAAATGAATGCAAGGAAAATGATGCTCGGGCTGTGAAAGCTCATTGGCTCAATGCGAACTGACAAGCTTTTGGCAGCCAATCAGGAGCACCAATGATTTTCCCTGTTGCTTGTTACTCCCAAAATATGTAGAAAAAGAAGACCGTGTATGTTACGTTAAGCGGCAGATTCCACTTTGTGTATTAATGCATATTAATATTCTGTGTTTGATTTTATATAATAGACTGTAATAAGTTTGGATGGGATTTTTCGCAGAACTAAGGCCTTTGAATGAAGCTGTGGGCAGTAATCACCTTTATGTGTAGGTGCAAACGTTACACATTAAAATATACCTTTAAGTCATAAGATAAGCCTGTCACAATATATTTGTATCTATATTTCATCCTGTGGGCAACAGCTATAGATACATGAAATATCACCTTATCAAGTAGGTCATATTTCATGTATCTATACATAAAATATGACCTATTTCATGTATAGACCAAAAAATGTTTGCAACACAGGGGTTTGACTCTTTTTACTATTCTGGATTGTTGAAACTAAAGTGGAGGTGACAGCACAACCTACATTGTGATCGATTCAGCTGACTGAATTTCACACCCCTGATCCCAATGTACATGCTCTACATATTTATTAACACTAGTACGCCTTCTGCTAAAGACAAAACAGGACTCTTTTAAATCTATTTTATGTCGTCTACTATTATTAAGACTCTGGAATAGCTAAAATAATCATCCTGGCCATATAAGGTATTATAGGTGACTTTTACTAAAATCCTGCAGATTTTGATTAGTGACATCAAAATCTTGCTTTTGCCAGTTTGCACTGAGGTACATGGATTGTTGCCTTATAAGGAAGTTCAAGAACAAAATAAATTCAGTTGCTGCTACTGAAATTTTATCATCATCACCCATATTGTAAACTCATCAAGATACCTCAATCACTGTAACAACCCTGGCAACCGAAGCTCAGCGATGTCTGTTGGCCAGCCGGGCAAGTATTTATAAGATCTTGTGCCAGGCCCAGAAGTCTGACATTATTTGGCTGAGACAGTAGCTTGGCAGCAGCAGTTTTAACAGGAGGGGCACCAAGAAACTAACTGACGGCCAAGAAAACCCAACTACAGTAATGCCTTTAAATTACTTGAAAATCAAACTAATAATGCAGCCTCTTAGAGAAAATATGGGGTTTGAAAGTTGTTTTTTTAGCAGGGAGAATAAAACTACATAAAATCATAGCAGTTTCTGGGTTTTCTTTTATAATGTAAAAGTAAAAAAAATAAGTATCCATGTGTTTGGCTTCCACATAGAGATTTTATTTCAAGTTGAATACCAAAATATCTTTATTTAAAGACATATTCAACAAGCTTACGAGTTTACTAAAGACATTCGGAAAGCCTAAATTATCATCTTCATTTTGCGGCACATTTGGAACAAAATTGCATCGACAAACTTCCCTTTCCTCTGTCCATTTAATGGCTTTGAACCAGGGGACAGTGTCATTTCGTTTCCACCAGTGTGCATGTCAGGGACACAGCAGCAACAAGGTCCCCAAACGAAGGGATATTATAAAGGACTTGAGAGTCAAGGCAGACGAGATGAGGTGCACAGTGGCAGGATTGTGTTTGCGGAAGATTAAGGCTCTTCAGGACGTACGGATGATGGATGGATGGATGGGAGTCCTTCATTCATCAAGGCCTGTTTACATCACCTTTAAACAGGCCAGAAGTCTTCTTCTGTTTGCTCTCTCTTAAAGGGACAGTTTGATAGATCTGGATATATTACAGCATAATGAAAACATTTAATTTATTTAAGTAATTTCAGCACAAACGAGTTGAATTAATAGATTTTGATCATTTTAATTTCTTAGGTTTACATAAAATAAAGAAAAACTCAAACCAAAATGAAGTTTTTTATTGTCATGGTAGTGAAATGGAACTTATTTACAAAACATTTTAGAATTTTCATATTGAACAGAAAGACCTGGTGTTTGGATGCTTGAAATAATAAACTAAACTTGATAAATGCTATTTATGGGTCAAATAAATGTTACGTACAGCAATACACAGATCCATAAAAAATACTTGGTGTTAAACCATATCCTTAAGGGCTGATGTCCTCTGAACTTTACATGTGTCTTTGCTCCAGTTAAGCTGTCTCTAATAGTAGCTCATTAGCAAAGCTCTGATTGAAATAATTCAAAGTGTAGGACAAGGGATCTAAAAGTTGTAAGACTGGAGCTTTATGGTGCGTTCGTTTATCCATCCGAGTCGGACGTCCGAGAACGTTGCCTAGCGATACGTCTGAGGTAAAATTGGACGTTTTTCTTTCTTTCTCGGATAAACTCCAAAGAGACAGAGTAAAATTTTTGACTTGGATTTCAAGATGTTTACGTCCAGTGTCACTTGTAAGTATTGATTTTCATTATGTTTGGACCACTATGTTGGTTTAAAGGACGATTTCTGTACCCATTTCAGATCAGGACCCTCGTACAATTCCTTTGAATATCACGCCGCCCTGATGACAGCACCTGTTAAAATGTATCTGGTTGTTATATATCGTCCTCCGGGTCGATTGGGTGACTTCCTAGAAGATCTAGACTCCCCACTCTCCTCCATCCTTGAGCATGACTGTCCTCTACTTGTCCTTGGTGATATGAACATTCACTTTGACACTCAAGATGCCGCAGATTTCTTCTTGCTTACTCACTCGTTTGATCAGAATCCGAATCAGGCTTTATTGGCCAAGTATGCTCACACATACAAGGAATTTGTTTTTGGTTACACAGATGCTTGCATTGCAAGAACAATACAGTAAAGAAACATTTGTAACATTTAGCATGTGTAATTTATATTTTTCTTAAAGTGTAGTTTTGTGCAGTATAAAAACAATAGAAGTTATAAAAATACATAAATAAATTGTTCAACTGTTCATGAGAATAATGGAAGTTGGAAAAAAGCTTCTCTGTAGCCTGGTCGTACGGGTCTTCATGTGGTTGAAGCGTCGGCCTGATGGAAGGCACCGAAACAGGTGACGGCCAGTGGGTAAGCAGCCCCCCAACTCACAGGGCCCGTAAAGTACTTGATCTTGTTTTAAGCAGACACTGTATGACCAACTCACTTAAAGTTACTCCTCTAAACCTCTCAGACCACTGCTTTATTCAGCTTGATGCTTTTCTCCATCAACTACCCACTGCACACCCACCCACTGTCTCCTTTCGACGCAATTTCTTCAACTTGTCCCCTTAGTTCCTGCTTAGACCACTTGTGCCCACTGATCACCAAACCTGCAACACCCATGCATTCACACTCATGGCTGACTGACACCCTTAGATCGATGTGCACAAACCACAGAGCTGCGGAGAAAAGATGGCACAAATCAAAGGACCCGTCTGATCTGTCACAATTCCAAATGCTACTCTCATCCTTCTCCTCAAGCGTCACCACTGCAAAGAGGGAGTTCTATCAGGACAAGATCCACAGCGCTACTGACTGCTACAGATGATCCAGAATGCTGCAGCTCGCCTGGTTTTCAACCTGCCAAAGCGATCGCATGTCACACACCTTTTCACTGAGCTCCATTGGCCTCCCTTAGCTGCACGCATCAAATTCAAATCACTAATGCTGGCATACAGAGTGTTTGATGGATCAGCGCCCATCTACCTCCTAAAGCCTTACGTCACTGCCCGCCCGCTCCGTTCCTCCAAGGAGCGCCAACTAACGCGACCAAAGCCCCGTGCATGTCACCATCAGAGCATCAGATTCTCTTTCCACCTTCAAGAAATCCTTGAAGACCCAGCTCTTCCGAGAGTATCTATTGCCCTGAAAGATCTGAAAGCACTTATTACCCCCCCTGATATTAGTTAGCACTCAGTGTTTGGTACTTGGTACTTGCTTTGGATAAAAGCGTCTGCTCAATACATAAATGTAGATGTAAATGTAAAACCTTCCAACCACAAAATAAACATTTTATGAGCTAGTAAGCAACTACAGTATAACAAGTGTTTGTTGTCATAAAAATAGCTTTTTTTTTCATTTACAAACTTCTTGGTAAAGGAACATAAATCTGAGTCTGTTTGTAACTATGGTACAGCTTCCATGGAAGTCCAGAAGACACACAAGGCTCACAGAAAAAGTATAAAATAAACCTAACAACAAACAAAAAAACTCTAGAACCATTAGACTAAACCCAGGTCAGCTTGAAAGTGTTTTATTCTCACAGATTCAGGGTTAAACACAGGACTCAGCAAACCGAAAGGATACAGTAAATTTCTCCAAGGCCGGAACAACAAACAAAATCACCTCCTTCTGGCTGAAAGCGAAAAACACAAAAAGAACAACAGTTTTTGTCCTACCAAACAAAAGCATAACGTCTAACTTCCCTGGCTGGTCGCAAAACAGGAGGAAAACCAGCCGAACGAAAAACAGAAGAGAAACTGTATGAACCTTCAAATCAGAAATATCCAAAACAAGAAGATATGATGACAGATTTACTCTCCCCACAGGAAGAAGTCAAACACATCACAGGGGAAAGGAGAAATAGGCGCGGCAGACGAGGACCAAAGCCCTGATCCTTGATAAGGAGGACGTGATTTCAGCTGTGCATCAAGAGCTTCGTTCACACAGCGGGCCGATGTTCTTTATTAAAAGGGAAATAAATGTACTATTTACCGGAAATGCATTCGCACAATAATTTGTCCTTAGTCAAAAGTAGCATCAAATTAACGCTTCACACGTTTATTTTAGACCGAGCAAATATTTGGTTATTTCAGTATGCGACTTACTCAGGTACCATGATGGGCCACAGTATGTAGGGACCATGTCCTGACTTGCTGTACTGTTACTGGCCTGGATATCTCACTGATTTTTATCATGCTGAACTGAAAAGTGGCAAATGAATTAATAAAGGGATTTACTTGTTTGTTTTTTTGGCTGAATTAATAGTTTTTTTTGTTTATTTAAAGTAAATCCTTAGTAGACAACATCACACATCTAAACTGGCTCTTAAATGTTGAATAAAATGGACTTCTATGCATCTTAATCAGTGTAACTAGATTTGTAAATATGGTGAAAATTGTATTTTTCATTTTATTGCCTTGAAAATCTAGAATTGAGATGTTTTTTTAATTAAATCTTAAAATGCATTGCCATAGTCATGGAGCACCTCAGGAAGCATTCATGCAGGTGACAAACAAATTGACATGGCGACCCATGGCCCTCACTAATCGCTCGTTACGGCGTTCGTTTTCTGCTGCATTGCCGGGATCGTTCTCTGTTACATCACAGCATTCGACCATCAGTG